>MSJI02000904.1:53078-215303 GCA_001931905.2 Cladosporium sp. IMV 00045 | reverse complement strand
TCCGCCTTGATGACGACGAAGCGCTCGCCGGCGATGTGCAGGCCGGTGCTCTGGACCTGCTTGACGCCGTCGGTGCCCGGGTCCTTGTAGGCGCTGACGACCTCCTGCATCTCGGCGGGCGAGACGGTGAAGCCGGCCGTCGAGGCCCACACGCTGTTGCCGGCGTCGTTGAAGATGGCGGCTTTGTCTACGTTGCCTGTGCCGACGAGGCTGGAGAGGGGGATGGGGTGTTAGCGATGTTGAGGTTGGGGTTGAGGTTTGGAGGTGGTGGGAGTTGTTGGTGAGGCTGCGCTGGGTGGGTGGAGGGAGGGGATGTACCTCTGGTCAACGTATGCTGTTGAGAGTCATGGTTAGCTATTTGTTATGTGTAGGTATACTTCATGATTGCTTGCGGTGTATATCCAGACTCGAAGATCAGGCGGATGATGACTGGATGGATGGATGATGAGAGCGACGTACCTTGCCAAGACATGATGTGAGGATGTGTGAGTGGGTTGGTGGGAGAAGATGTACAAAGTGATGGAGGGTGTGTGTATTGCGAGAGTTGAAGAGAGTAAGAAGTGTTGTAGTTGGTGAGATTGAAATGTTGCTCCCTGTCTGTTATTACAAGCTGAAGTGCCCGGATCTGCTCTCTCCCACCAACGATTCATGCCCGCCAGCCAGCCCATCCCTCTGCGGGGCCCAATCTTTTTGGCCCTTGCCCCTCCAACAAAAACGTCAGGTCGGTTGGCTTCGTCAACGGCTTTCGCTTTGTTTTGTGACACGGCATTCCCCTGAGATATTGAAAGTATTCTTAGCTTATACGTCTGAATATTCAGAGACAGATATCGAATATCAGATGTGAAAGGCATATTGGACAAGTCGCGCACAGGGAGTTCTGCCTACTGATCCTTGACAGGCTGAACAGTTGATGGCGTTTCACATCTGCCAGGCAGGTAAAGGCATGGTCACATCTTCTATTGATTCACAGATCTTCAGGTCTCCCAGTCCTGACAGTAGTCGCCTTCCTGCAATCCTTACAGTTTTTTCTTAATCCATTCGAGCTAATGCGCTGTTGAAGATACTACTGCGTCTAATCTACGGTCTAATTCTTACTTGGCCGTGAGACGAGAATGCGGTGAAGCCATGCTAGTCCCTACCGCAGGTTTCAACTCCGAGACGGAGCCGGTGGGCAGTTCCGGCAATTGCAGGCTGATGCATGGCTTTGAACAAGGCCGTCGAATCTTGAACTACATTATTGTGCCATATCATTGTGTTTTTGTGGCATTTCGGTTGTCTTTCGTAGTGCCGTCATTCATCAATCAATCATGGTCGATCTTCACGGAAGCCAACACCCTAGCCCGCTTCGATGTCGGCCTTCTTCTCCCATCAGCCCCGACGTGAGCCCCATGGCCTGAATGATTTGGGTAAAGTTGCTTAAACGCTTAACGACCTCATTGATTAACAACCCCCCCCTCATTTGATCCCACGCCGTTACGGCTCACTGCCACCTTCTATACCCCTTGTAATATACACGTCTTTCTACAAGTCCAATATACGCGACGACTGATCAAATAACCGGCACACTGCACCCTCCCACCAAGTGCCTGACTTCCTCAAAAGTGCCGACCTGATCCAAAGCTTAGGGGCTTCCTCTGCCCATCCTTGACCCTTGACCCTTGATCCCGGCTTCCCTTGTTTCCATACCACAGCATAGCCACCGAAGCCACAACTACCTACACCCAGCTCTGGTCAACACCGCTCGCCAATCCCACCATCCGCCGGGCGGCCAGACAACACCGCAGCGTCCCCCTCGCCCGTCATGGCGCAAGCGGCCGCCGCCATGTTCAACCGCGGTATGGGTAATTCCGGCAAGGACAATACCATGCGCGGCCTCGTCTCCTTCATCGCCGACCTGCGCAATGCGCGTGCCCGCGAGCTGGAAGAAAAGCGCATCAACAAGGAGCTCGCCAACATCCGCTCCAAATTCAAGGGAGGCAGTCTGTCGGGCTACGACAAGAAGAAGTACGTCTGCAAGCTGCTGTACATCTACATCCTGGGCTGGAACGTCGATTTTGGACACTTGGAGGCCGTCAATTTGATTTCGGCGACGAAGTACTCGGAGAAGCAGATTGGATACTTGGCCGTCACGTTGTTCCTTCATGAACAACACGAGCTGCTACACTTGGTGGTCAACAGCATACGGAAGGACTTGGCGGATCACAACGAACTGAACAATTGTCTGGCACTCCACGCGATCGCAAATGTGGGAAGCAGGGAAATGGGTGAAGCGCTCTCCGCGGATGTGCACCGGCTGCTCATTTCGCCAACATCAAAACCTTTTGTCAAGAAGAAGGCCGCCTTGACTCTTCTCCGTCTCTTCCGCAAGGTGCCAAGCATTGTACAAGCAGAGTGGAGAGAGAGGATTATCGCTATCATGGATGACTTGGACATGGGTGTCGCTCTTTCTGTCACTTCTCTTGTGGCTGCTCTGGCGCAGAAAGATCCGGATGCGTATAAGGGAAGCTACATCAAGGCCTGCCAGCGGTTGCGAAAGGTTGTCATTGACCAGGAGTATTCTGGAGATTATGTCTACTACAAGGTTCCCTGTCCGTGGCTGCAGGTCAAGCTTCTGAGGTTGTTGCAGTACTTTCCACCATCGGAGGATGAGCACATTCGCGGTCTATTGCGTGATTCCCTGCAGCGCATACTGGACAACGCTATGGAGACGCCTAAGAATGTTCAGCAGAATAACGCTCAGAATGCGGTTCTCTTCGAAGCCATCAACCTTATCATCCATCTCGACACGGAGAGAGACCTCATGATTCAGATCTCGGCCAAGCTGGGCAAATTCATCAGCTCACGAGAGACAAACGTGCGTTATCTCGGTCTTGAAGCCATGACCCATTTGGCTGTCAGAGCGGAAACCCTCGACCCGATCAAGAAACACCAGGATCTCATCATTGGCTCTCTCAAGGATAGGGATATCACCGTGCGAAGACAAGGTCTTGATTTGCTCTACAGCATGTGTGATTCGACAAACTCTCAGAAGATCGTTCATGAGCTTTTGAGGTTCCTCCAGACTGCCGATTACGCGATCCGAGAGGAGATGGTCCTGAAGATTGCCATTCTGACTGAGAAGTACGCCACTGATGTAAAGTGGTATGTCGACATCTCGATGCGACTTATTGCGATGGCTGGCGATCATGTCAGTGATGAAGTGTGGCAGCGTGTCATCCAGATTGTTACCAATAACGAGGAGCTGCAAGTCTACGCAGCGAAGAACATCCTGCAATACTGCAAGGCTGATCACTGCCATGAGACGCTTGTCAAGATTGGCAGCTACTTGCTCGGTGAGTTTGGGCATCTCATCGCGGAAGAGAAGGGGTCAAGTCCGATTGAGCAGTTCATGGCTCTTCAAAATAAGTTCAACGCATGTTCTCTGAGTACGAGGGCAATGATTCTGTCAGCTTTTGTCAAGTTTGTCAACCTCTTCCCGGAGATCAAGCCACAGCTTCTGCAAGCCTTCCGAGTATACAGTCACACGCTTGACTCGGAATTGCAACAGCGTGCTTGCGAGTATCTGGCTTTGGCTACCATGCCGACTGATGACCTCCTCCGGACGGTCTGTGATGAGATGCCACCTTTCCCGGAGAGGACGTCTGCATTGCTGGCTCGACTTGACAAAAAGCAAGCATCAACTGGAGACAAGAGAACATGGTCGGTGACCACGAAAGACAACACATCAGCTCAAGGCGCATCATCACTGAAGAGAGACTTTAGCAGCAACCAAGCTAAAGCGGTCAACGGAGATGCCTCTGGTGGGGCACCTGCGGCGAACGGCGCCGCCAATGGTACATCCCAATCGCAATCGGGCGACTTGCTTGGTCTCGACATGTCTTCCAGCAGCGGACCCAATCTTGCATCAGCTTCACACCTATCACCTGACTGGGAGCCCGGGCACAACCGACTAATGCTCCAACCCGAAGGCCTCCTCTACGAAGACGTCCAAATCCAAATCGGCCTGCGATCAGAATACCGCGGCGAAGTCGGCTGCCTCATCCTCTACTTCTCCAACAAATCCTCCGCGCCCATCCAATCCTTCACAACCACCATCGACAACCCCTCCACGACCGGCCTGAAAGTCGACATCAAAGGCCTGCCCGACACCACCGTCCACTCCGGCTCCCAGACAAGCCAAATGATCATGTTCGAAGCCCGCTCCGTCTTCACCCAACCCCCCACCATTCGAGTCTCCTACGTCGCCGGCGCCCTGCAAGCAGTCACCCTGCAACTCCCCGTGCTGCTGCACAAATACATGGAAGGCGCCGTGCTGTCCGGCGAGGACTTCTTCAAGCGCTGGAAGCAGATTGGCGGCGCGCCGCGCGAGTCGCAGAAAATCTTCCAGGGCTTTGATGTCTCGGGCGATAACACTAGGAGGTTTTTGCAGGGGTTCAAGTGGGGCATTCTGGACGGCGTGGATCCGAATGTGAGGAATTTCGTCGGCGCCACGGTGCTGCATACGAGTGGCGGCAAGTTTGGCTGTTTGTTGAGGTTGGAGCCGAATGCTGAGAATAAGGTATGTCGTGGACTTGAGATGATGTGCATGTTGTTGTTACAGTGGCTAACTCGATCTATCAGATGTACCGTCTCACCATCCGCGCCACGGACGAGGCTGTCCCTCCCATTCTGATGAAGACCATGGAGGAGCGTCTCAGTCAGCCGTACCCGACTTGATGTTGAGGACTCTTGCTAAGGTGGTGCGGTGAAGATGGGAAAGAGTAGATATCGCCTTTTTTGAAAGTTCCTTTTTCCCTTCCTTTCTTTCTATAAGCATTGGGCGTTGTAGCGAAAAATGGACATGAATGGATTGGGGTCGCGTTGCATGCGAGCTTTCTGTGCATCGGGGTGTGTGGGTATACCAGAACTTTTTGTACAGTTTCACTTCAATCATCGTGAGAGAGTCGATCAATGTTCCAATCACCTACAGAAGCATTTACTGCCTCATTATTTAAAGTGAAGTCATTGAAAAGTAAACATCTCTGGAAGTGAATGCCGGCTGGTTGCGCCGCCACAGCCGGCGCGGGCCGTTGTTTACGCAGATTCACGGCACAGCAGCTACCTGCAACTTTCGACGAACGGAGCACATGAATCAACACCTATTCTTACCCCACCTTCATTTCCAACTCTCTCTACCAAACAAGTAGAATCCCTGCTCACGAAAGAGGAGCCTCGAAAACAAAGCAAGAAACAGGGCGCAAGACCACATTCCACACCCGCCCTCGTCGGCGTCCCACAAACCCTCCCACCCCTCGACAATGTCGAAGCGCTACCACGAAACGCCCATGGACTTCGAGTACCAAAACGGCACCGGACCATTAGACGCGAGGAGTCCCTTCGCGGCCGTCAGCATGAACTCCCAGCGTTTTCCGGCAGGATCAACGCCCAGCGCCGCGGCGGGCAGAAAGAGTGCGTTTTCCTTCTCGGATCTATTGACTTCTTGGACACGAGATAAGGCTTCTTCGACTTTGACGACTGACAATCTCACCATTAAAGGAGACAACACCATTAACGACTCACCCACCCGACCAGGCGCCAGTCGCCCTATCTCCCCCAACAAGCCCTTACCGCCGCACCCTGCGGTTTTCAACTCGCTGTACGCGACGCCGCGCAAGACGGTGCAGGACGTGACGATGGAGGATTCAAGCGCGGGCGAGACGCCGAAGAGCCCTGAGAGACAGGATGATAGTGAGGCTGGGGGCACGCCGGCGGAGAGGCTGGCGAGGGAGAGGAGGAGGTTGGGCGCGTTGGATAGTCGCAGTGCGCCTGCTGTGCCTACGATGGGGAACTTGGGGGGGAGTCCGTATAAGAGTGGGGAGAGGGAGGGTGAGAGAGAAAGGGAGAGGGGGAGAGAAAAAGAGAAGGAGAGGGAGAAGGAAAGGGAAATGAGAAGCAGACGACCAAGTCCTCATGGAAGGAAGGAGATGAGCTTGTTTGGAAGATTCAAGAACTGGACAAGCCCTGGTCGTGGATCAATTCCGAGAAAGGATATCGTTCAAAACCGCGAGAAGCGCGTGCGACGACAGAGAAGCAGAGAAGCACAACGTCAACTCGCCCTCTCAAGACGAATCAGCATATCCGGATCTGGATCGGAGGCTGAGAACGACGACTCGGAACTCACACTACCACGCACCATCAGCCCTCGAAAACGCAGCGCAAACCACAACCGTCAATCAACACCCGAAGCACAACAACAACAAACACCCTCGCCACCCCAGAAAGAACCTCACTGGATCTCCTCGCTCTTCACCTTCATCGGCGCCCACCCCACCGTCCCCCACATCCTCTCCTTCTACGCCCAGCTCTTCTTCAACCTCTTCCTCCTCGCCGCCTGCGCCTACATGCTCTACTCCTTCTACGCCGCCATCCAAGGCGACATCGACAAGAAAGCCTTCGAAGCCAGCGCAGACATCATGGCCGAAATCGCCGAAGCCGCAGAGCAATTCCGCGTCAACGGCTGCGCTTCCTCAACGAGAGCACCCGCCCTCAACGTCCCCTGCAACAACTGGGCGAAAATCATGGCCCAGGACCCCATGAAAATCGCCCGCGCCAAGGTCTCCGCGCACACTTTCGCCGAGATCTTCAACTCCTTCGTCGAGCCCATCTCCTACAAGGCCATGCTCTTCACCTGCATGCTCATCTTCGGCTGCTTCGCCGTGTCGAACTTCGCTTTCGGCGTGCTGCGCAACAAGGCCATGGAGCAGCAGCACCAGCAGCAGGCGCAGGCGCAGTTCTGGAGCGCGGCGCAGCCGCCTCCTCCCACGCCGCAGAGGAGTTTTAGCGGTTTGCTCGAGGCGCACAGTGCGTACGGGCCTGCGCCGGGGACGCCTTGGCATGGTGGTCCGATGTTGGAGCCCGCGCCGAGTAGGGGGTTTGAGATTGGGGATGGGCAGGGGAGTCCGAGGAGGAGGTTGGTTTATAATTGAAGATGATTTTTCGGTTTGTTGGTTGGTATAGGGAAGGGGATGACTGGTGTTCTTCGTGACATCCAATTGGATCGTTTTGGATGCATTTCTGAAATAGGGCGTTTTCTGGGCAACACGGTGATTTTTCGAGCTACATACCATGGGTGGATGGGTGGAGTGGTTGGGTTGGGTTGGGAAAAAAGGCAGGGACACGGCAGGGAACACTGAGCGGTTCGATCGACTTTACAGCTTCTTTCTTCTCTTTGAGTTGGTTTTTCATTAGATCTTACTATGAAACACGATATCTTTTCTTTTCGTTTTCTCATGACAACACGTCTTCTGATAAATGCTACGTGAGCTGTGTGAGATACCTGAGCCGATGTGATTTATATACTTGATCATGCCGAGTGGTTGTCGTCTTTGATGGAGTTCAACGTCATGTTCTCTTCCAATACGAGAAGTGGTTAGTGTCAGTTCGTCCAATGCATGCATGTAAGCACCCTCTTGCGGAGCTAAACCGCAGAAGGCGGATTTAATGCACTCGTACGGCGAATAACACATTAATTGCACGGCATTGAGCAAGAGAGTTGTTCCATATACAAACCACCGAATCTCTTTCTTTATTCCATCCACTCCAGCTCCAAATTATCCCAACTCACCCCAACCCATCCGCAAAATCAACCCACTCGAGTTAAAAGCACTAACCCCAATCCTAACCCTCCACCCACCCAAAATGTCCACCAAATTGACCACCAACATGCGCAAAACGACCGACGCCTTCGTCGCAGCGTGGGAGACTTGGAAAGTCGACCCTATCCTCGCCGTACGAGCTTCAGAATGCATTATGATCCAACGACCAGCATCGCTCGGGATACCGACAAGGAATAATGAGGAGTTTCGCAAGTGGTTTGAGGGGGTTGAGGGGTTGTTGGTCAACAACAAGGTGCCCTTTCTCCAACTCCTTATCAATATCGTAGTACTAACTAGATGCTGTCAAGATGACGGTCCTCGACTACTTCGTGTCTTCAGAAGACCGAAGGGCTTTCCTGCATTGCACCATGACAGCGGATAGGACTTCGGGTTCGTCGGCGTCGTATGAGAATGAGTATATGTTTGTCTTGGCGTTTGATGAGAAGGGAGAGAAAATCACGAAGATTTTGGAGATGGTGGATAGTCATAGGGTTAGGGAGGCTTGGGCTGGGGTGCATGAGGTTGTGGTGAGGGCGGAGGAGTGAATGGTTTAGGGATTGATTTTGGTCTAATGATGGTTACCGCGCTAGATTCATTGACGGGTCAAGCGATCAATGTGTTGTTGTACACGATTTTAACAATTCATGATCACGGCATCCGAAGCCCTCATCTGCTGGTAAGGCCATGTGCGTTCGATAGCAACAAAGTGAAAACTCCAACAAGCACCGCGCCAAACGCCATAGCGGTATTGCTGTCACTGGTCTCCGTTGACCAGACAATTATGGCAATCCAGACAAGACCACCAGCGATCAGTGCCAATGCAAAGTGACCGGGAGCATGCTCTTTCATTCGACGCCAGTCCCAGCCAAGCGTGACCTTTATTCCTCGGAAAGAGTCTCCATTGAGATATGGATTGCGTTCGGCTTTTTCTATACCATGCCTGGACAAATTAGCCGAGTATGCTATGTCGAGGCTACATGTTACTCACTGCAAATCGCACATGATGTTCTCTTTCTTCAACCACTTCGACAATGGCAGACCGGTAACGTCTTTCGGTCGTCGAAGAAATTGGGGAAGACAGTTGAATGCCTCAATGCCGGGAAGTCCAAGAAATTCGGCCTGCCGTCTTGACTCCTCAAAGCAGTCGGATGCCCCATTGCAGTCCGGGCGATGGTCATCTGACTGTTCGCATACTGTCTTCCCAATCATGCATTTCACGCGGGGATCTTTCGACCTGGGACATATTCCGACATGGTCACGTCCTCTGCAAGTCCCATGACCATCTCCATATGCGCCTGGTTTCACGGTGGTGCATTTCAGGAGAGGGTCTTTCGACTTCAAACACCTCTCGACATGGAACGGTCTTGCGCAAGTGCCATAACTGTTTTCATCTGCACTCATATCGTCGGAGCGTTGAATCGCATGTTCGTATTTACTCAAGAGTTCCTCTGTGATGGATGTGCCTTCTGTTCTCTCTCTAATCTTGATCAACAGGTGGTCGCGCTGGAGATGAGGGGAACGAAATCGAAACTTGGCTGTCATTTAGCCAAATTTTCTGAAAGGGTCTTGAATAATGAGAATACTGACCTCAACAACCTCAGCTGCAACAACTCCGAAGTACGGAATGTGTTTCGTCCACGGCCCGAGTACGGCTTCTAACTTCTGGCGAATCCGTCTTACGATCTGGTCATCGCTTTCGCAAGCTCTCTCTGTCGGTTCAATCTTACACCGTTTATATTTTGTTGTTATACCACCATCCTCACTGTGCTCTTCGATGGCCCACTTCAATCTCCTATGAGCTGTTGGACGTAGGCAAGGCACCTGTATAGCAAAGTGATTGCCATGGCCCCGGTCGATGCAGATGAATAGTGTCTGGCCTGCATTCTCGAGTCTCTTCGCGGGATGCTCGGAATATACCAACTCAAGGATCGATGGTACCCATGCTGGCTTTGACTCATCAGAGAGATTAATGGTCCAGGCGAAAATGAGGCTCAGGTATTCCGTCAGCTTTTGTCTACGCTGATGTAGCGTCCATGCCCAGTGCCAAAACGGCCGCTGTGATCGATGCGAGTTGATGCTTGGAAGGCTTTCACTAAGTGCGAAGTCATGATCTGTTGTCTGGCTGGGTGCACTTTGATTACGGAAGTGAGCTGCAGGTGGGTGTGGGACGGCTTCGATATCAAGGCTCCAGCCGTCAGCGTTTGCGCGAGAGATGTGATTGTCGATTGCCATCTTTGATGGGCTTTAGTAGATGTATAGAGTATTCGCGACGAGACGCCAAATGGAGAATATAGAATGAGCCTTGGATTTGGGATGGCAAAACAATCATATACGTACACGGTTTGGCGTGGCAGTGCATGGCAGTGCATAGTTCCGGTCAACCCAATGGCCAATAAGGCGGATTACAGAACTCGAGGGGTACGCTCGCGGCTGAGGATTGCTGCAGCGTATATGCTCGGTGATTGCGTTGGACGATAGCTCAGATAAGGCTTCCTAGCTCTTCAAGTCTTGACAATCGTGTATATCGTAGTTACATATCGTATCTTTCCGACACACGAGTGTGCACCAAAACGCCAAATGGGTATCTTCCGAAATGCAACTCAAAACCAAACGAACAAAAGCTACTCCAAACAACAGCTCCACACTCACGGACAGAACACGACCTTAAAATCCGTCTTTCCATGATAACAAACCGCATCAGCCGGCGACCCATCATCCACCTGATCCGGGTTCGTCCACCCCTGATCAAGCGGACAATCCCAAGGGAAACAAGTCTTACTTGGACAATTCCTCGACCCCTTTCCGTTCGGAATGGGATAGACGCCCACTCCAATATCGCCATCACTGCCCTGCATGACGGACAAATCGTACGCCGTCCCTTCCTGCCCGGCGTACTGGCTGTAGCCGAACTCGAAGAGGGCTTGCGCTTTCCACTGCCCGCCGACGCCCCATTCGGCGTGGCCGGAGAGGCGCATGCCGAGGTCTTTGAAGGGCGCGGAGAGCGTCGTGTGTTGCTTGGGAGAGAGGTTGGTGGGTTTGCTGCGCTCGAGCATTTGGAAGTTGCTGGTGATTTGGTAGAGGGCGAATTGTTTGGTGAACGGGCAGTTGTTGTAGAGGTTGATGTTGAAAGTGTCGCCCGGCGTTGCGGGCGGTGAGGAGAGTGGTGTTAATGGGTGTTGCTGTTGCCGTCAGGGCGAGCAGAGAGGTCAGGAACCAGCCTGTGGTGTACATTGTTTGCTGTAATGACTGTGGTGGTATTGATGGTGCGTAGAGAGTGTTGGGGGAGGTAGTAAAGGATTTTGAACGATGCCTTCGCGGTATGCCTATAACGATTGGAGTGTCATGCTCAGAAAGGTCAAGTTCTGACTTGTTTCTTTGTTCGAACAACCAAGAAAATAGGGACGCTCGAACAATCGAGACAATGATATTTATATTGCGAGCTGTCAGACATGAAAGAAATTGTGCAAGCCACGGGGTCGTTGCAGACAATGAAATCCATGGCGTCGTTGTAGACAGGTACATTGTCAGTCAAAAGGTAACTCTGCGTTGGACGAATCCCATAACGAAGACGAGGGTGGCCTGATGGGGGTACTTCATGATATTTAAACCTGTCGGGGATTTTTGTAGGCCAGGTGAGACGGATGTCAAAACATGTGGCGATAGCGAGGCCGTTGGCGTTGTGATGTCTCACAGTGGATTGGCTTGCTGGTAGGCCTAGATGGACGTTCAGTACAGTAGTATCAACGTCGCAAAACGTGGCGGGAAAAGAGATCTCGCAAACACGTGCAAATATCGCGAAATACCACGTGATTTGATGTGACGAAAATGTGATGATCATCGTGGCTCTCACCTTGTTATCGTCGGGATGTGATGAAGTGAGATGCAACGAAAACGGCGGCTGTTCATGCTCGTCCATTACGTCCATGATTCCACCACACATGCAGGCGCGCCTACATCGGGACCAAAGTCATCATCACAAAACATGGCAATGAGTCGCATTGATTCTCGCGAATCAGTATAGTTCTCGTTGTTGCAAGCGAGTGTTTGAGCTCCAAAGGTTCCTGGGCACGCAAACGCGTCAGCCTCAGGCGGTTGCCGGCGTTCTTCCAGCGTCAAGAGATCAAGTTGTATCTTCGGGAGACCGGGTTCCTGAGGCCACATGTTTCATCTTCCGTCAACATCAGAACAGCAAAGAGGTCGAGAAAGGTCGATAGTGGGCCACGCGGTCGACTCTGGGCTTGTTCCCCCCCGTCCTAATGCATGAGGTAGAGGGCAAGACGCCATACAAGCGCTTGTGGTGATACAAGAACCGCTGTTCAAGCTCTGGCCGCGGCTTGCCCTCGAACCGCTGGCCACGCTAATCCATGCTAAAAACAGGTGGCTCGCCGTCTTGTAGGTGCTGCACGGTGCTGCTACTCATGCTAGTCGTCACATATGCCTCTCCGGCCCCAGGTACCAATCCGCCATGCGCACGCCATAAGGGGCAAGCTTCCGCAGGCAGGATTTCGAGATCGACTTCTCCGCGTTTCAGGTCTCTCCCTGCGACCCACCGCCCTGCGACAACATCACTGCTTCCGACCCATTCTCCAGCCAGACCAACCAGACCTCCATGGGCTGACTTGCGTGGCCATCCTGGGCGTTGCTCGTCTACGTGAGAACCAGATCGTATCGTTGAGCTCACTCGACCAAGTTTGGATGTCCGAAGAGCTATCGAAAGGTATGTATAAGTAGGTCTGTCTTGTCTCCTTCGTCTTTTCGATATTCCCCATCCAACAACAACAACTCTTCAGTGCTGTGCGCTCCTTTGAATTTCCTCATCTTCCTTCAGTCGCTTCAATAGGATCCGGTATCCTCTGCATCATTCTTTGAAACTTTCCCCAGAAACATCAATCAAACAAACCTTACATCAACAACACTTCAATCAGCAAAAATGAAGAACGTCATCGCTCTCTCTGCTCTTCTCGCCCTCGCGGCCGCTGCCCCCATGCCCCACGGCAGCTACGGCAAGGACATCGCGGCCTCGGGCGGCGACTACAGCAACAGCGAGGACAGCCCTGCTGTTCCCACCTCCACCGCTGCGGCGGGTGGTTCATCTTACGGTGGCTCATCTGCTGGTGGCTCTTTCGGGGGGTCATCTGGCTCGACCGGTTCCGGCTCAGGCCCGATTGGAGGCTCGACCGGCTCTCCGTCCGCCCCGGGTGGCAGCATTGGCGGCAGCGAGGGTGCTGCCCCGCCATACCCGACTTCTGGCAGCTCCGGCAGCTCGGGCTCCAGCTCAGGCTCAAGCTCGGGCGGCTTCGACTTCGGTGGCCTCGGCGGCCTGAGCGGTGGAAGCCAGGGTGGTGCAGCTGCCCCGACCGGCAGCCCATCCAGCGGTGGCCTGGGCGGCTACGACAGCGGCTCAAGCGGTAGCAGTGGATTTGGCGGTCTTGGAGGCCTGGGCGGTGGCTCAAGCAGCGGCAGCAGCAGTGGTGGATTGGGCGGATTCGGAGGTCTCGGTGGCCTCGGAGGCGGATCAAGCAGCGGCTCCAGCAGCGGTGGAATCGGCGGCTTTGGCGGCAGCGATGACGAGGAGGACTCCTCCGCCCCGGGTGGCTACGAAACCCCTGGCATCAACGACTCTCCTTCCGGCGGTTCATCTTCCGCCCCCGGCGGCAGCGAGTCCTCTCCCGTCGGTGGAGATGACTCTTCTTCCACCCCGGAGACCCCCTCTGGCTACGAGGGTGCCGACGACTCTTCCGCCCCCACTCCTGAGACCCCCGCCAGCGGCTCTGAGGGCGAGACTGGCGAGGAT
The DNA here is from genome assembly GCA_001931905.2 of Cladosporium sp. IMV 00045. Classification (NCBI taxonomy): domain Eukaryota; kingdom Fungi; phylum Ascomycota; class Dothideomycetes; order Cladosporiales; family Cladosporiaceae; genus Cladosporium; species Cladosporium sp. IMV 00045. The sequence continues at coordinate 201,875 of MSJI02000904.1, read as the reverse complement.
GCTTCTTCCAGCACCCCCGAGACCCCGTCCGGCGGCTCTGAGACTCCTTCCTTCGGCGGCGACGACGAGACCACCCCTGAGACTCCCACTGGCTACGAGGGTGAGGACTCTTCTGATGAGACCCCGGCCAGCGGCTCCGAGGGCGAGACTGGCGAGGATGCTTCTTCCAGCACTCCCGAGACCCCGGCCAGCGGCAGCGAGGGCGAGAGCAGCAGCCCTGAGACTCCCACCGGCTACGAGGGTGGTGAGGACGCCAGCTCGACCGACTCCTCAGCTTCCTCCGGCGCGGCCGACTCCTACTCCGGCTCCGAGGACTCATCCGCCTCCTCTCCCCCCTCCGCCTACGGCCGCCGTCACTAGATCACGCCAACCAGGCAAAGAACGTGAGACAAGGCGAGAAAAGCGCGCGATTTCTTTGATTTCTGCTATCCGGCCAGACATCAGGCTAGTCGGATGTGTCTAATCCACGGTTGAAACCTCACCCGTTCAATTTTGTAGGATCGGGGAGGGGAGAAAAAGCGATGGAAACGATTTTCTCATTTTTTTTGATGACTATGTTGGCACCACAGTTGCCGTGCCACTCCTTAAGAGTTAAGAGATCCATGGGGAACAGGGAAATTTGTATATTATATAAGAAGACAATCGGAAAGTGAAGAAATGGATGCTTTCGGTATAGAACTCCTTTTGTTGAACATTACCTATCCAAGTTGAGGACGCGTGAAAGTGAGTCGTGATTTGTCTGGCTTTTAATTAATGGTCCATAGTCATCATTCGTACATACAATACCCCTTTTGACACCAGCTCTATGTTCATTCCTACACTGTGCTGGACTTCCCCGTTTTGTCCTGATGATCAAGTTGGACAAGCCCATGTTTGGTGTAGATAGAGCTCATTCACAAAGGACCAATCTACAGTCAGAAACGATCAATTGAACGTGCTCACTCCTAATCTGAGTGTCGTGCAAAGAGAGTCCACAATATATGACCGCAGCACTGTTTGAAGAAAAGAAGCAGACTAACACTGTGACATTTGTTTTGGAGAAATGGAAGTTTTTCTTAGGAAACGACAACAATCACCGCCTTTGGCCAAGAACGATCAAAAGTAAAACCGAAATCGATTGTAAATGCCCAGAACGCTTCGCTAAAACGCTAAACCACTATGTCTGAAACCCTGATCAGGAGCAAAAAGCAGAAATATGTCCACAACAAGCCCAATCAATTAACAACCTGCACACTCCCCCTCGGCGCCGCGCTCGTCAAGCCATCATCGCGCACCTTGCTCTCCTTCACACCGTGCTCGCCAAAAACCCTTCTCAACTCCTTACAAGCTTTGAGATAATGCTCGCGCACGCCGGGGGTGGGTTTCCAGGGATTGGGCGCTTTGTCCCAGCCGTGCGGCACGCCTTCGATCATCGTGTAGTGGACTTTCTTGTCGATTTCGGGAGATTGCAGGCGGTCGCGGAAGGCTTGCCCTTCGTCGAGAAGCATGTCCCATTCGCAGGTGTGCAGGATGATTTCGTGGGGGAGGCCGTTTTTCAGGAGCGCCGTTGGGGCTACGCCGGGGGAGAGGTAGGGCGAGTCTAGGGAGATGGAATGGGGTGGGTGGAGGTAGCTGTTGGGGAGGTTGTTAGTGGTGTTTTGGTAGTAAGTGTCAGGTGGCGGGTATACGTACGATTCGTCGAAAAGATCGGTGAAAAGTGCAGGCAGCTCTTGATCTTTCCTTGGGCATGTCGCGCGGCGCTGCTCGCGGGTGCGGGTGTAGTCTAATGAAGGATACCAGGGCACAATAGCTCGGAGGGAGATATCCGAGACTTGCCTCATAACATCTTCACGTACTTGCATATTGTGCTTGGTGACTGGACCGCGCTTCAGTGGTGGCGGCGTCTCTGACGGGTTGAGCATTTCAACGCGGCTTGCCTCTTGCGGAAGCTTGCTAGTTGAAGATTCCGGCGAGTCAAAGGGGTTCTGCGATTTGCGAACCGGGTTGTCCATGTTCGATTCGTCTTCGCGAGGGAAGCCGGTCATCTCGTCCCACAGGCGCAACGGCACTGAACATGCCATGTTGGCACCAGAGCTAAAACCGGAAAGAGCGATCTTGTTGGGGTCAATGCCGAGCTCTTCAGCATTTTGATGAACCCAGATGACAGCATCCACACCGTCCTCAACTGCAGTCGGGAAAGGGCATTCCGGCGCGAGACGGTAATCAACCGCAATGACGACAGCGTTGCACTCGTCGACAACCGTACTGCACCATCTGGCATCATCCATGGGTGAGCCGAGCGTGAAGCCTCCGCCGTGGAAATTGAGCACAACAGGATAGCCACCCCAACGTCTTGCACTACTGCTGCGGCGCCTGAGGGCATTTCCTAATGACTCGATGCTCGCGCGTCTCTGCTTGCCCTTGTCCACACTTTCGTCCTCTTCCTCGTCCGCTGAAGCTGGGCGGTCCTTCCACAGCTGTTTCTGCGTTCCATAGTCCATTGGCACGTAAAAATACAAGTCGATGTTTCCAGACTTGCCGGATATAGTCGACTGGATCGTGCGCTTGAAATTGTACTTTGGCGGCCTTGGAGGTGCCAATCTGTGGAAGAACATGCCCAAGCCCATGAGGACTCGCCAGAATTGCGCCTGTACATGCAGTACCCATCTTGGTCTCGCCATCTTGTTCTTGTATACTGCCTTGTGTCGAGTCTCGGGAGGCTGTGAAGTGAGGTATTCCAGCGTCTCTGGATCGGCGTTCTTCTTGAGCTCGTGGTCTAATAGCTTGGTCTTGGTGCGCTGTAGAGGATGTCGAAGCGCATGAGGGCGGGAAGGCGTTGGACTTTTCTCTTTTCGCTCTTGAGCGGGGATTTGTAGGCTTGGTTGGGTGTTGTTTGGGTCTTCTTCGTCTTTCTGTAGCTTCGACTGGCCTCGTTGAATGGGATGTCGGATTGACTCCGCTCTTGATGCGGTGGTGTATGCTTCAGCACCCTGCTCGGTGCTGTTCTCGCTGCGAGCCTGAGACTCCGCTCTCTGTATGGGGTGTCTCAATGCTTCTGCCATGTTGTAAGAGAGTGGTACAGTGGTGAGTAAGGTAAGGTAAAGCAGAGAGCAGGCTCACATTCAACGTTGCGACAAGGAAAACGATGAATAGCCAAAGATGCAAGACCCTGGCTCCACAGTAGACTCTTTTGCCTAGTGATTAGTGAAGGCCAAGAGATGGGAGGAATGGGGGGCAAGAAAGTAACGAGGGCGCTGATTGAGGGCGATTACTCCCTAGGTGGCTGAGCAAGACAAGAACCAAGGATTTGGCAACGCAGTAAACTCCGCCAACAGTTGTCACTCACATGCTTGGTGGATGAGCACGTGCCTAATGTCCACGCGGAAGGCGCATCTCGAACGTTGATGACGTCGGTCTGATCAAGGTTCTTGTTTGCCCCAACTCAAAGCCAGCACGCCTAAATTCACTTCATGTCTTCAGCGATTTGGTCAATCCCACTATGTTCTGAGGATCGAAAAGAGCCAGATTATTGTTCCAAACGATAGTCTGTTTCTTTTGTTCCAACTCGAGGCTTCCGCCGGCGTGATTGAGCCGACGATCGCATGCATGACGTTTCTCGACGTCAATCCAGAAGGTCTCTACATTTCACCAAGTTATGCGTCGCTTACTTGCGAACTGGGACTTGGACGAAGCAAAACAGACGCTCTTAAGACTTCTGAGGATCTCTCTAGAACAAGATTCATCTTTAACACCGAGTGTGGTGTTGCTGTCCTCATGGCTGCATGCTGCGAGGCTGGACCTCGACGAAGTTACTCAGCTCTTAGCGAACCAATACTTTTGCAGTGCTGTCGTCCATGGTGCTGCTTTACGGACGCATAGCCTCAGCCTGGTCGCACCTTTGCATCTTCAATATCATCTTCGAAGCTTCTTACTCCTCGTCGTCCATTGCTCGGCTAGCATTCTTTTCTAGGATAATTCTGTACTGTGCAATTTTCTAATCTCCATATATCAGGATCAGCTATCTCGAGCCCTGTCCAGTCAAGTGTGTGCTACTGGTCAAGCTTAAGACCTGAAGAATGTCCGAAAGCGGTACAACCCATCACAGAGGTCCGCAAACGTTGCCAGAAGGGTTTCCTGGGTCCAGAGACACATTTGAGTCCAGGTGCTCATTGTGGGACACTCCACTCCGAGAGGGACAGATCAGACTCTTTAGTATCCAGCTAGACGACGATGACAGCATCAAAGGCACTCTCAAGGTGTTCGAACACATGTCAGCTCCAAACTACATCGCACAATCTTACGTTTGCGGGGACGGCGACAACCTTGTAGAGATCAATGTAAGCGGAAGCTCTCACTTCATCAAGCCAAATTTGTCTGTTGCTCTGCGACAGACCAAAAAAGCTTTACGCAAACGCAACTCGAGAACTGACTTGAGTTCTTGGACACCAACCACATGGCTCTGGATAGATGCTGTGTGCATTCACCAGAGCGATGAGAAGGAGCTCGAGATGCAAATACGATTCATGGAACAAATCTACAGAAGAGCTAGCGCGACTTTCGTCTCTTTCGGGCTACTGAGAAAGTCTTATCGGCTGGTGAGCCAGGTTTCTTCCTGGTTGGCAGCAGAGGCGAAGGTTTCTCAGTTACCTATCATCACAGACCACCAATCGACTACTGAGACTGGAGCAAGCGTCACCGAGACTGCCCGTTTGACACAACTTAGACATGAGCAAAGGCTGCAGGCCGATCATGGTATAAGTAGAGACGTGCTCAAAATCATAAATGCCGAGTTGCGTACCAAGGAATTCGAACACGAAAGGCATCCCAGCGATTTCGACCGGTCCTCACGAGCACTGCATTATCTTCATCCCTTTTGGCAAGCCTGCATGCGACTCTTTGATGCCAAATGGTTCTCAAGACTCTGGACATATCAAGAGCTTGCTCTTTCACGCAGACTGTTTGTGACATTACCGACCTGTGTCCCCTGGAGCAGATTGCGGGCTATATACAGAAGCCTTCGTAGACTAAACGTCAAAGGCGACACACTCACACCTCATATTAGGCTCTCGGAGGAACGAACTCGCTTCGACCGATTCTTGCGCATGCATATTCTCCAAGCCAGTCCTTTTCGCAAATTGCCCATGGATCGTGATAATATCTGGTCATTACTCGTCATAACTGCTCAGCGCCGCGCAAGAAAGCCCAAAGACCATGTTTTTGGGCTGTTCGGTCTAATCGATACGAATACGCGAGAGCTCATTAACGTTGACTACTCCAAGACCGACGCAGAAGTGTTCGCGGGTATGGTAGAGTTGGCCATGACGACTACAAACGCAGCCCGTAGGTTGCCGAAGCTATGGGAAGACTTTGCATGGGTGCCACAAATGACACCTCACCTTCCATCATGGTGCCCCGATCTCAATAACAAGACCTGCGCTCGTATCGGCTGGTATTCTCTCAAAGATCTACCGGCAGCCGTTTCAGAAGCTTTCCTCGATGCCGCTTACCTGCGGACGTCGAACAACAAGGGACCAATCTTCTTGAAAACGCTCGAGTTAGATACTGTCTCACAATCTAGTATGAGACCCTGTCCGGAGTGGGCAGGCGCAAGACCTGTTCTGTCAGACGAGAACCATGTGTTCGCAGCGGATGCTACGACGTTGCTGTGGACCAAGCACTTATACGGCACTTTCTGCAGTGACGAGAGAAGTTCCCGAGATACAGTAATGCGACTTCAACATTTTTTCGGTGTCTTCACCGGGCTTCGCCAGAATAAAACGGCGGCGCTTGTATGCTTGATGACAGCATCTCAGCTGTTAAGAGAAGGTCTCACACTTGACGAGGTCGTTCACCATGTCAGAGAAAGAATGGACCCTGAGAATGAGCACCACCGGTCGATTTCCCGGAAGCTGAACGTCGATCCAAACCACCAGTCGCTTGCGAACTCTGTGATCTGGATGGCGGATGTGTTGCGAGGTAATTTTGGCGGGACCTACGTTTTCACCACCGCATGCGGGCGCTTTGGTCACTCACCGAAGCCGGTCTCTAGTGGTGACAAGATATGCATTGTGCCTGGAGGCCGTTTTCTCCATGTTTTCTCGAACGACTCGAAGCGGCATGTTACTTGTGCTGCAGTCTACGGATTGATGGACCAAAGCTTGCTTCAAATCGCGCGGGAGCTTGGACGAGAGTGGCAGGTAATTGAAGTTCACTGACGCCGTCGCAGCATGCAAGGCGAAATGGAGATTCGCAGAAGAAGTTTTTCCCAAAAAAAGATATAAAGCCAGCGAAGCTTGTCGTCCTGGAAAGTACGTCTTCTTCAGAAGCCCGAGACTTTGGGTGAGATAGAGGGCTACTGATTATGCTACTTGCTCGGCTCATGAGCTTGACCGACATCTTGCAGAGCAACAACCACCGTCACAGACCGAAAGCTTCTTGCCTCAGCTCTTTCTTCAGTCTTCTTTCTTTCCTCAATCGCATCGCCTTAGGCACTGACCAGCAGCAAGCCAGACAAAGGGCGCCGCAGATGAAGCCGAGCAGAGTCGCCGGTTGGAAGCTTTTAGCGCCGAGAAACATCAACCATGCGTGACCTCGCGCAGGTATGCTTTTGTATGAAGGGCGTCTTCCTCCCAAAAGCGCTGCGGCTTCTCGCTTGCTGATACTGACACCCTGTGCAAGATACCTGGCGAACCTCTGGCAGTTGCGCTCGCTAACCTGGTAGTACTTGAATTGTGACCAGATTTTGTCGGCTGTCGCAGCGTCAGCTCAGCGTCAAAACAGATGAAATGGTCTCGTCGGCGTGACTTACCGCAACGTCGAGCTGTATCGTCGGAAACCGTTGTGTGACCCACGAGCAAATCCTTCTTGATCTTGCGATTTTCTCTTGCTTTCTCGGCGAACCACTCCAGTTTGTCGGACTCGTAATTACCGTATCGCGGCTGGCCAGCATCGTCAATTCTTGTTGTGACTTCGTAGACCCGTTCACGAACCACCAAAGCCCAGTGGGAGAGCTCAGGCCCAAAGAACCATCCTAGTTTGTATTTTGCGGTACCTTTGAGCGGTGTGACTATCAATCGAATCTCAGAGACACTTTCAGAGGACATGATCGCAGCCGCCACGACAAGGACAGAGAGCCTTCGCCGGGCGAACGTGAAGACGAAATACCGCTTGGACTCCACGATGCATGCCAGCCGAGGACCCAGCTCAGGAGTATATACTATCAAATATTCAGCCGCCCGTAAAGGTGGCGGGGTTACATCGGTCATCCATTCTCGTCTACTCGAAATGGCAAGCCGCAGAGGCAGGTCGTTCAGATCTTCATCTGTTTTTGCAAGCGAAGGAAGCGCAGTGCATGTCAACAAAAATAGTCGATGCTGGATAAAGCGACGTTTTGCAGATCTAAGAGGTGAGGCTGATGGAGTGTGGGTCGAACGTCTCCTCCATGGACTGTGACTGGTTCGTTGCTAACAATGCGTGTGAGAGCACACTCTTAGCGTGCAGGCAAAGGAAGAGGGCTTTACTGCCTCTTGCACGAGCTTGGTTGTGATAAGACAGATCAGCATCACCGCATCAATATTGTATGCGTGTTCTGCATCCTCCAAATTAGTGTGGCCCGGCTCATTTTCCTTTTGAGTCGAAGACCGTCAAAGATCGTAGGACCCATCCAAATATCGCAAATATTGAGTTGTTTTTGGCTTGGGTCACTTGGATTTAATACCAAAATTCGTTTGTCAGCAAATTTGGAAGAAGGGAAGAAGGATCAACCGAACCCGAAAAGATCAGGACCGATATTACTGGCTTCAGTATGAAGAGACAAGGCATTCATGTATGGACCTTTCTCCTCCTAACACGCATTCTATCATACTCCTACCAAGGTGGCCTGCGTTATTATACACTCGAGCCGATACGCGCAATCGCCGACGCATTTGCCGTGCAAGATCAAGAACTCGTCTTTCGACTTTTGCAGGCTTTTAGAGAGCGTAAAGAACAAGAGACTGTCTTCGTGAGGAATGCCGTACGTTCTCGTCCCATCATGAGCTTTATCGAATCTGACCATCGATCTCCTACCAGGCAACTCTATCAGCCGCTGCCGTGGTCGGAGTTTTCTCCTGGTCGTCGACAGAGAAAACTTTCTGGCTGGCCAAGATGTTCTGGCATTGGAGTTTACTCGACGCCTGCTTTGCTCTGATCAGTTCTGTTCAGCAGCGCTTTCTTGCTGAGCTTCCCGACAAGCGAGACGAGTTTGACGAATGGAAACCCCATTTGCTTGCGACGCTGAACCTCGCTCTTGGTGTCAATCATTCCGACAAGACGTGGTCAAGCCCGCGCCCAGTCAGCTGTGCCATGATATGGGTCTGGCAGACCCCGATGATGCTCATGAACTACTCATGGGTTCTTTTCCTTTTGGGATACGCCATACATATCCTCACGCCGATCTTTGACGGCAAACATGACGCATTGACACAAACAGTACGTATATCTCGCCCATACGCTGGGCTTTACAAAAAGGCTGACGATGATCGTAGACTGCTTCCATCACAGCCGTGGGATGCCTTTTGATAGTTGTCAATTTCCTGGCTTGTGCGTTCATCACGATGCACAAGCTGAAACTGGTGCGCAGAGAACAGAAGCATTCGCCGACATCGAAGCCACGTTCTCTACCATCAGCAGGGATGAAACAAGTCGTGTCTGGCAAGCAGCAAGACAATTCGATATTGCGAACGACCACCTGGCCACAAAGATTCTTCGATCCCGAGAATACTCAAATGTCAAGCGATTGATCCAGCAATTCAAAATGGTCGTCTCAAATAAAGACAGAACACTGCACCAAACGATGATTCCATTGAGTGATCCGATCTAAAAGACAAAAGCCACAGCCAGGGTTGCTGCAACAATGAGAGCACTCATTGCTGCCGATTTGAGCCCTTCCGCAGATGAAACACCCCTCACCTCCATCTCGTGGCATTTGTTACCCTCACTGTCTGGAAAGCGACCTGTAGACCCAATCCAAAAGCTGCGGATCTTTTGTGGAGTGGAGTAACACGACCCCGACTCCTCACTCTGGCAGCTCCACGAGTAGTATGGCTCCTGCTTTGCCGGGACACTGCTCGTGTCGGATCCTGGCTCGCAATCGGGTTCTGGAAAGATCATAATTTGCCTGGCAGCCAGCTCACCCGCCTCCACAGTGCTGGAGATGCTTTCGTTGGTTTTTTGATACCAGATGCGAGAGTAATTAGCATGCCTGTCGAATGCGGCGGGGTCCAAAGCCGTCAAGTTGAATGGGTTTTCGTCCCTAGGAATGCTGCTGCAACATGGCCCTGGTCGTGGATTGCTGATGTTTGTGAAATTGTTGGCAAACATTTCGGCCAGATTGTAACACTCGCGGCTCTCTATGTTACCAAGCGATATAGGGATGTGTTGCATAGTAAAGCCAGGGTTCTGCGATGGGGATTCGCAATGATTGTCTCCTTCTTCTCTCGAGAAGTACACCGTAAGGTTTGATCTGCTAGAAGGTCAGTCTGTGACGTCCACCATGGGTAGCAGGTATCAATTACTGTGACCATGCAAAATGAGGTGACATAAGCAAGAGAGTTACCACAAGTGTGATTGGGAGCAACATCTTGACCGATTCCTGACAATTGAACAACGGAGTGTAGGAACTAGAGACGATGGTCGATCAACTTGTTCAGACAAAGACATTCGCCCCGAGTACATGTACTTTCGGACAGGCCTGCCGCACCGACATCTTTGTGAAGGCTTATCGTTGTCATGGTGCGTAGCAATTCCTCAATTGAATCCTTCTCTTGGCGAAAGTCATGGGTCATGCTACAGATCTATTGTGAAGGATTGAAATTTGATTACAATCATCTGCAAAGTGGCAGTCAAGACGGGCCGGGCGTAAACGTCGCAAAGTTGAGGTAGGAGTCCGAATACTTCCATAGATTTTGATATAACTGTATCGCTCTACGCATGCCGGAGCGCTATAGTGATAATAGAAAGTCTTATTCTAATCAATCTATGCTTTCCATACGTATACCTGAAAGTCTAAATTAGAGAATATCTTAAAAAGCAAGTTATGTGACTTCTCGGAATATAACTCGGAGTACTTGATATTAGTCTTATATTATAGCTATAGATAATACCTACCTAATCTCGTAATTAAGAAATCTTACGAGCCAAAATAAAAGACATTCGTTATCTCTTTCGAGGCTCACGGATCTCTTGCGACGTTCACGCTCGTCCACGCTCGGTCCGTTCTGACTGCCATTTTGCAGATGGTTATAGTCCATGTGCCTTGGCAATGGAAGTATTGCGACCTCAGTTCTTCCTATGATTAGGACCAAAGTTGACGGCACTTACACCTCACCCCGTGCATTGAACAACATTCGACACTGATAGATGATAGCACTGCCCACTTACCTTACTAGCATGCTCCTTTGTGTCTCTTTGTTGGACGTATTACACGAAGCCATGCAGAGCCGTCTCAAAATCTCAATGAGTGACCTTCTCTGCGAGTGGCTTGTTGGCAACCTGAAGAATCTCTCGACTTCCGGTCTTCGGGTTGCTCGCATAGACTCGATGCCACCTGAAAGTACAACGCCATTCACATTTTGCCGGGAGAAAATTTCGCTCAGCCTCGTACTGTTCTCGCACCACACGACAGAACAGCCTGTTCGAAATGTGTCCACGGCTAGTGCACACATTCGCGTGCGACAATCAATCTTTCCTGCCGTTGTTGCATCCCGCTCAACGCGGCGGCCTTGCTTCTGGTCTGTGGCATCACAGCATGATCTTGATCGGGGGCCATGGCCTGATCTTCTAGTGTCACCGCAAATGAGCGGTGTTCGGCGCTTGCAGCTTATGTTGCGGTTACATCCCATCAAACGGGAAGTACGCTCCTGCAGCTAGGCACTTTGCAGTAGTGCCTCTCAGGCACCAGCAATGTCATGCGATAGGTTGCCTCGTCAATGCTCAACGCAGGAAAGCAGCTAGCTGAAAGCTTTGGCTATCGATAGGGCTCGACGTTCTCTACGCCCGCGTCAGGCTGTGCCAATTGATCAGTTGGTGTTAGGGTAGTAAACCACTACGTGACTGCAGCCTTACAAATGAGATTGGTCAATTTTAGAGGGCGCAACACTATCGCTCACTCTTACCACGGCCCCCTTTCTTGACCTTTCGTCCAACACCACCAGAGATGACACTGCCAATGTCACTGCATGGTTATGGCATGGGATCGTGCCATGTTCGCTAGAAGTCCCGTTTGGGCATCAGCTTCATAAAGCCGCGGGGCAGCTATGGAGGATGTGAGTTGATGCAAATATGGGCTGACAACATCTGCTGTGCACATTGGAAGCGTTCAGGTCGACGGGTATAAGTAACAGACCGGCCTCCATCACACTCGGGGCTACAAGCGCTCCACATCTTGACCGCATTCGGCAACTTTCTGGAATACCCAGCCATCTTACGAATCATTTCTTCGATCTAGACACCAAGCCCCGGAAGCGATCAGCTCGGACTCCCTTGCCTGTTTCGATTTGGGGTTGCTGTCATGGGCAATTCCTCTGGAAAGATCACAGCTTTCGCTGGAGATGTGCATAGGGCATCCACGAATGGGATTGAAGCAATGAACATGTGGCCGCGCTACCCAAGTATCTGTACGGCTCTCAAAGTGGTTGAGCAGAGACTAACGAGTAGACAGATCTTTCACCGGCGTGCTGGGAGGTCCCAAGGTACCGTCTGGATGGGCGGCGCATGGCTGCAAAGTGTAATGCTTGTGGTTGGAGCTTTCAATCCAAACACAACGGTTTCAACAGCCTCCTGATGACGGGAGATGGGCACGCGATATCCATTGGACAGGTGCTTCAATACGCTCACATCAGAGACAACGATGCAAATAAAGATCGTCTAGTCTGCGGCGCTAATGAGGATCATGCGGACAAATTTTACGACGCTTTGGAAAGAATGGCTGGACACATTCTCAAATACCACAAAAAGGCTGAGTTTGATGAGGTCCTCAGGAAAATAGGTCGTTGACAGCTCCGGGAAGTGACAAGTTTTTCTGTTTGCATGTCGATATTAGTTGTAGTACTGGTAATCGAAATTACATCCACGGGTGTGCTCGCTCTGCTCTAAGCTCTTTTCCAGTCTGACGAAGTCCCTCAAATAGTCCCTCCACCGTACTAGGCGGGGTTTGACATTTGAGGACAACTCGGAAAAAGTGTCCTTCTGGCCCTGGTGCGAAGTCAAACATGAATCCACGATTGATCATTCTTTTGACAATCTCCTTGGTGCACTTTGAGTTCTCCGCGCTAGAATCTGACAGTATACCCACAGGTGTGGAGTATAAGCAGACTTGCAGACAGGATGCTGGGTTAGAGGATATCAGTCTAAAATCCGGTGATTTGTCGATGAGGTCGGTGAGGTAGCTAGCATTGCTGAAAGGGAAATCGATATCCCTTTCAAATCCATTCACACCATAGTACACCCATGCAGCAATGAAACTCATCGCAAATTCCATCATGGCGACATCGAAGATATAGGGTGCGATCTGAGCGACCCGAGCGCTGGCAGTGACTCTCAGTCCGTGTGCAAGTGCCTTGCCGGCTGTCACGATTCCCTGATGAGTTTGCACGATGCCTTTGGGCTTTCCAGTAGACCCAGATGTGAATCCCACAAAGGCATCGGCTTCGGGAGTGACGGCGTTTTGGTAATCCGCTGGGTACGAGGGTACCTTGTTCAGATCCGTACACACCAGGTCGACAGTTGTGAACTCAGAAGCGGCCCATTGTAGCCCACTGTCGCCAGGATCGCCGATTACCAGTGCAACATTGGCCTCGCGAAGCATTGCCAGTCGTCGAGCTTCAGGGTGATGTGGATCAACGGGCACAGAGACGGCCCCGAGTGTCATGATACCGAAGATATACTAGGCGCCTTATGCATAGTGGAAACAGTGAGTCTGCGGAAGATGAGCCACGAAAGCAGTCAGATTTTCATTCGACAATATCTCAACCCTAAGGTTGATATCCATGCTGACGCGACACCTCCCTCAAAGCGAGAGACGAACAAACAAACATGAGATGGTACTGTCTCTAGAGGCATATATTGTTTGTGCGGGCAAATTGCATGAGGAATCCATCAAAGATGCGGTTTTGGACACTGCTAATGATTCGAAAACAGCAAAAGCTGAAAAAAGAATACGACCCGTCAATCGATCAACATTCAACTGCTCGCGTCTAGTGGTCTTCTGTGCATACCAAGCCGTTGAGGATCTGGGCAATCGCCGTGATAGCTCTTTCAGTCTCGCCATCGACATATTTCTCCAGCTGCCCAAATCTCTGATTTCTCAATTTGTCGGGGTGCCATCGATTGCGTTGCTTCACGAAAGTATCGCGAGGTGAACCAGAGTAGTTCGAAGCGCCTGTGACGAAAAATTGCCGAATCTCCTCTTCATCTAAGCTATCTGGAAATCTTCCAGTAGCGGTCGGCCATGGTATCAGTTGCCGGACAGTCAAGGAGCGAGCTTCTTCTGGACCAATGGAGTTGAAATGCTCCCACGCCCTTTCATATTCCTCCCATCGCCTCTTTTTCCGCAAATTCTCCGCCCGAGCTGAAGCTTCGCGCCTAGCTTTCACTTCAGACTCTCGCTTCTTCTGCTCTTCTCGTTCTCTTGCTTGCCTCTGCCGTTCTTTTTCCTGAGCCTCTGTCCTTTCACGCTCTTTCTGCGCTTGTGCTCTTCGATTTGCTTCGGCCGCTTTCTTCAGATATTGCTCCGCCTGTTGCCGTAAGCGCTCTAGCCGCTCCTCGGTCTCACGCATCTTTTCGGCTTGAGCTCTCACTGCTTCTTCTGCGGCTGCCGTTGCTTGCTACCGAAGTTTCGTTAGATCAGGCGTTCATCTTAAGGTGTGCTTGCGATCAGCAGAGTATGGCTCGCTCCCCAATGGTACTTACTGCATTCTCGCGGGCTCTATCTGGCACATTAGGCTGGAAAGGCGGCCATGGATTCGCCACGCCCTGGACTGGATCGAAAGCATTTTGTTGGGGTTGGGCCGGGTAAACAGGCTGGAATGGTGACCATGGATTCGCTATGCCCATACTTGGCTCGAAGACATTGTATTGGGGCTGAACTGGAGGAACAGATTGGAGCCACCACGGATTTACCACGCCCTGGTAAGGGTTCGGAACGTAACAAGGTTGCCAGATACCAGCCAGATTAGCAGGTGGAGGCTGCTGTTGAGCAGCTTGTCGCTGTGCTCGTTCTTTTGCTTTTCTTTGGGCATTTTCGATCGCTAGGAGGGCAGCTCCGCCCAACACCGCGCTGAAAAGTCCCATGGCCGTTGATAGTAGAGCCTTTTATCTTGCTAATGTTCACGCCGGTGGTAACTGCCTAGTAATCTGGTTCGCTTGCTGAGATCCAAGGTCGACTGCCAATAGTATGATCAGGCCAGAGTTTGGAAGGTAGTAGGCATGATATCTACTGTGCGAAGGCTATGACAGTATCGCACCCTTTGGAACTTAAAGCACTCTCCTCCTTGTCAGCTGCAACTCAGCAGTTCAATGAGATCACTTGCGGATCGTTCCGGATATTGCTTCGGGTCGTCGGTGTGGTTGGGTCGGCAGCAGGAGGTCAGGCTACCTAAAAGCTGTGGTCTCGAAAATGCAATATCAAGTCATATTCCTGGACGAAAGTGGTCACTTGCAGGAGACTTGGCTAAAGCCGCGCCCATTTATGGCTGCTGTAATGATATTGAAGGGCGCAATGTCTCAGCTCGCATTTGTAGAGATAGCATCTGCAGCAAGCAATGATTGCGTCAACTCTCGTAGACACACGCTTGTATCGGTGTTGTCATTCATTTGCAGGCAGACTTAACTTCTCCTCAAAAGGTGCGACCAAGGAAGCCATCTGTTGGAAGACTCAAGACGATCTCCTCACCTTTTGAGGACAGGGGGGAACGTGGCGCAAACGAGGCGGGTACAGATTGGGAATGTATCAGCTGATGCTGGCTGAAAAATGCCTCATTGACAAATCGAACATGCTTGGCCTACGTAGACTAGTTGTTCAAGTCTGAAGGAGCATTGCATGAATATTTTTGAGTCATCTGATAATAATTCAATGCCTCCCAAATTCAGCTTTTCTTGCGTTATACGATGCTGACGACTGTACAGAGGATATGAGTTCCTGGATACATCGTTGCATCTCAGCATGAGATGAAAGTGTACTTTAGTCCTCAAACCCACTGCACTGAACTTGAGCCAATCCTCGTGCATTGTGCGCCGTACCAGAAATCATGCCGTCTCTGGAAGCACTGCATCTGCATTATCGCCTAACCACCTGCTCAGGAGTGCCTGCAATGCGGATGAGCTTTCCATTGCCTCATCTCTATCGAAGCGGCTGTGCTTGGGCGAAAGATCCTCGACCTCATCATCATCATCATCATAAAGCTCTGGTGCCAGAGGGCTTGAAATATTTCCAGTGCCTGTCACCATTTGTGAATGAGATCGTTTTAAAGAAGGATGCTCTGCTGCGGGTGCTGTCCTTAAGGGGCTTGCTGGGAGCCATGACACATGTTGCTCTTCCTCGACCGTGGTGTAGCATGGAGAATGGGAAGACGTCTGAGATAAGAGCTGTGGGACCCGTTCAATCGGCGGACCTTTTGGTAATAGGTTGGCAACTCGAGCATGGTCTTCGCGCTTGTTCTTGGTGTTGTTTTCGATGACTTCACCAGCAGGACCTTGCACGCGTCGTCTGAGCCTTTTAATGTTTGTGTCGCAACTACGGTCGTTCGCAACGTCGGTGTCCGTGGCTTCGGTGTCACCGTTGGGGCTCTGGCTATGAGGTCGCTTGAACACGCGTGAGCTAGTGCGCTTACTGAGTCGTCGCTCTCTGCGCATCTCCCTTATTTCCGACTTTTCGTTGCGTTCACTACAATTGAGCTTCGCAAACTGGCTGGAGATGCCGGAGTCAGAATCCGGATCAGACTCAAATCCGTCGGTCTCGAAATGAGTTTCGCTCAAAAAGACTTCTTCAAGCTCGGCCGGCGATACAACATCGCCCTCGAGTAGCGAGTCAGCCTCGCTGACTTGCGCCATGAGGTCTGGATCTACTGCTGATTCAAGGATGCTGGCACGGCGTCGCACACCGTGAGCGTCCCGGCTGGGGCCAGTGGACCACGTACCCTGTCCAGACACCGGTGTTGTATGGTGCTCAGGACGTACACGTGAACCATCCGCACGAGCAGTCTCTGGTAGATCGTGAACGTACGGTTTACCAGCATCAGTCTGGTGACTGTTCGCTACGCGAATCTTGCGCTCAGCTTGTCTCAATTCTCTCTGTCGACGCCGACGTTCTCGATTGGGATCGACGCGTTCTAGATCGTTATCGTTGTGCAAGCTCGGAAGGCCGAGCTCGTGCTGAATTTGCTGCATGCGATGGCGGTCTTGTTCATCAGCACTTGTGGTATTTTTGAAGCGTGGTGGCTCCCGAAAATGAAGTGGTGATTCGTGAGAGCGATCTCTATCACGATCGTTATTCTCAGGCTGCGGTCGAAATGGCAATGTACCCTCGGACATTCGTCGACGGCCCTCGCGTTCGGATTCGTGTGAGCCGGGCAAGGCCGTATGAACGCGTCGAATCTCGTGTGGAGCATCACGAGGCTTTTGCCCATCCAGACCTTCGAATGCAAAATCAAGCCCACGGTCGGGTTCGGCATAAGGGTCCCTTGGGCGGTCAAGCGGCGATTCATCATCAATGGCCTTCTCTCTACGCTGCTTGACCTTCGTCTCGCGCCCGGCATGGTCGCGCTCCCCACGCTCCTCGCGTTCCTTGCCGCGTCGTCCCCTCTCGAATTTGGCGTTGTCGTGCTCCCTGCGCTCATCACGTCCCCTACGCTCCTGGCCACGAGTCCTGTCGGACTCTCGTTGGCGTGCATGCTCGCGTTGGCGCTCTTGCTGATCCGAAGGCGCACCGCCCGTGCTCGGCGCGCCCAGCGCCTCGAGCATCTCAGGCTTGCGGGGAGCATACTCGTCCTCGGAATTCTCATCCTCGTACTCGTCGCGGTCCTTCCTGGTCCTTCTTCTCGAAGCGCGGCGCTCGTGCTTGTCTTCCTGAGCGCGAGGTTCGGCTACATAGAGTTTTAGTGATTGTTCTGCGAGGGAGTGTTGGAACGAGGGTTCATCCGGGAGATTTTAGCAAAAGGGTAATCGAGCTTACCTCTGATGTCGCGCGTACGGTCGGCGAGTTCCTGGATTTCCTCTTTGGTGAGGACGCGCAGGACGATGACGAAGTCCTGGCGCTCTTCGAAGCGCTCGTTGGATTTCTCGAGCGCTTCCGGGTTGACGAGACGGCGGTCGATTTTAGTCCAGCGGGCGCCGGGCGGGATGTCCTTTTTATTCGCCTAGGAGCGGAGGTTAGTGAAAGCGGCGGAGGAATGGGTATATTAGAGAAACATACATCTTTCAATGGCGCCACGCCCTCACGCACAGCGTTCGGGTCTTCGGGGTATTTAGAGGTCGGCCTCTTCAGGATACCCTTCGGCTTCTTATCCTCCTCGTCCGACGGCGGGTCGACAATCCGCACACGGTTCTCGCGCTTCTCGCTCGCGCTATTGTCGATGACTTGCGCCATGAGACCCGGGTCCATCGTGGTGTCGAGAATGCTAGCGCGACGTCGAAGATCCGGGTTCGTTGGTGCCGATGACCACGTGCCCTGGCTGGGCGCTTGGCTGGCGTCGTCCTCGCAACTAGCACGTAGACTGCCTGGACGTGGAGGCGAGTTCGCGTTCTGCTCGTAGTAATTGGCGGCATCGCCTTGGTGGCAATTCGCCTTACGGCCTTGGCGCTCAGCTTGTCGTTGCTCTCTCTCCCGACGTCGACGTTCTCGGTCGGGGTCAGAGTCTGAGCTGTGATCTTGAGGTGCGAGACCGAGCTCGCGGTGAATAAGTGACGCTCTGTTCCTGTCGGCCGAAGTCTTGCGAGGTGCGATATAGTAGGGATCCCGGCTGTCGGTGTATCTACCACGAGACTCGTCCTCATCACGGTTGCGAGATGGAGAGTGAGGGACAGGGTTCCGTTTGCTTCGACTGCGTCCAAGATCCTGAATCTTGTCCCAGCCGCGCTGGCTTGGTGGGAATGCAACATCCCGGGTAGACCTCCTCGGGTCGGCTCCATAAGACTCGATCATGCTAACAGAACGCTCTCTGATGGCTCCGCCGCAATCGACGCTACCACGCCGCAGCTTAGTTCCACGGCCTCTCGGCTCAGAGTCCTTATACGTATCCGCCGGATCATAGTTGCAACATCTCCAATGGGAAGAAGAGATTCGGTTTACACAAGTGCAGGTGCCCAGACATTCGGATGCAGCTTTGACGAGGTCGAAGTGCGACCATGACACGCGCCCTCGACACGTTTCGCACTCCAGGTCCGTGGGAAGTTCGCTGATATCCGCGATAAGTTTGGCATGCGAGCCGTGGATGTCGGAACTGCCGTTCTTTTCGTGGCCCTGCCAAGCACTCATGGCGCATGCGATGGTGTTTGCGAGTTCCTGCACAGAATCCATGCAACGCTGGAGGTGATCATGGGTGGAATCGGTGCTTCTTCGCTTCTGCCTCTTAACGGGGCTGGTCTTTGGAGGATCATTTATGACGCTTGTGCTGACGGCAGGGTCGGCGCTGGGTGCGTCAATGGATCGTTGGTTTGTCAAAAACATCTGGCTCGCATGGTCGATGTCGGTCTTTTTGGGGGCCTGCTGATTGGTGTACAACATGTCGACCAAGTTCTTGTTGGATTTCGAGAGACTCGCATTCGATATTGACAGACGGCGTAGACTTTTGCCGAGGGCTTGTAACTCCTTTGAAGTCCTATAGCACAGTCAGTACGTCATGTTTGCAGAAGAGTTGAAATGGACGTACGCTGCTCGTCGGCCTTCCACAATGTGGAGTACGGCAAGCATGAGATGCAACACGTCGCTATAGTTCTTGAGAACCTTTAGGAGATCTGCCAACTTTCTGCTATATAACGGCCATTGCAGTCTTACACCCACTGACAGTTTCGATCCACCATCGTCAAGCTTTGAAATCGTTTTGTCAAGCTCATAGAAGACCTCCTTACATCCTCTCGACACAGCGCGAGTGTCGTCGTACAGCTTCGCAGTATGAAGAGCCCGGGTCTCAGGATCGTCCAGTAAAGCGCCGACGGTCTTAAGGCATGTCGCATTCGCCTCGACCTGGTCGCCGAGTTCTTTGAGCTGTTTCTCAGCATATGCGACCTTTCTAGCGTATTTGAAGAGCACGATCCCAACTTCGAAGCCGATATCTGCCACCTGCAAGATTGAAGCTGCCGCGCCAAGTCCTTCCATCGGTGGCATGCAGTCATGACCTCTTCAAATGAAGAAAAAGAGGCTGAAGACTGGTGTTCATGCTCTTGTATCTGGTTCATGTCGGCAAGCAGAGTGGCGGAGTCGGGCACCAGTATGCGCCTCGCCTACCTTCAGCCTCACGCGACACGACATGCGGCACCTTGTGCATATGCACGATGAGCGGAGGGGTAGTTTGATGAAACATCGTGAGTGCTTCTTTCTACATCGCGATCTTCTGCGCGCTTTGTTATGCGTACAGAACACTCAGGTAATCATTATATCTGAACATGGCAAAGAGAGAGACAATAACATACAACAGGCGGGATTCCCAGATTGTCACACACTCTAGTACTAGTCGCAAGGTTCAGTGATTATTATGTATGGTAGAGCGGAGCATACAATTGTCACCCGCCCCCGGACGGGCTTGGCGCTTCCAGGCAACAATCTGAGGCACGTGACTCGTTTGCTGGTATCACATTGCAGGAACGTGAGAACGTGATTGTCGCCTGCCCGTGCCTGAGAGCTGCATGATTCAACCTGCGCGGCGACTCCTGCAAGACGTTAATATGGACCGCGAACCGTCGCCACTCGCTTACTAGTTCCAGGAATATGTTTGCTACTTGCCCGTGCCTAGGAAGCGCTGGACGCTGCCTGGGGTGCAATCAAAGTTGCACATCAAACGAGCATTGCACGAATGGTTTTAAGTCATCTGAAAGTCTAGCCGAACTTGCCAGGCTCTGGAAGATACCCTACCTTCTGACTCACGCTATGTGGCGATCACACGGTAGACACCACTCACTACCATATTTACACCGGAAATGCAATAACTACGCAGATTGTTCGATACGCACTTGACAGCTTGATACGCAATAGTAGTCGCTGCGTAGGACAGCAGTCACGCAAGCCAATCAAGCTCAGATTGAGAAGGTGTCTGAATGACTACGCAACCAAGGTATTAATACTGTAACGATACTGCCTTCCAAGCCTATAGACTCCTATACTGCTGTCAGCTGGCATGAGATCGTAGTTCGGGACCTAAACGTTTCGAATAAAACACGACAGAACGAGGAGCTAACACAACGTACCTTCCATCGAGACTCGAATTCAAAGCCGAATCCCACAGTCCAAACTCGACCTTCTCAAAGATTCTTTAGGATCAAATATACCTATACCACTACGTGCTTGCAGGTGCAACACTCTGCTGCCCTGAGCTTTTCCGCTTGTTGGTCCTCCAAGCGTAATACTCGCCGGCAGTCATGACCGGATACTTCATGGGGTTCTGTGCGTCGATGCAGGTTGGCACGGGGTCCAACACTTTGCTCCGATCGAAGCCCCAGAAAAAGAGGCGCAGAGTAGCGCTCTTTGCCACTCTCGTTGATCACGCGATGGACCGTCGAGACGAAGAAATCGTTCGTCTGTCGCTGGAAGCAGTCTGCAATGTTGACGACAAACGAGCCTGGAATCGGCTTTGCTTTGACCCAATGACCTTTTTTGTTCAGAACCTCCAGTCCGCCTGCATCATCTTGCGTGACGATGGTGAAGCATTCGACATCCGTGTGGGCACCGATGCCTTGCTGGTCGTCTCGCGAGCGGGTCTGCGCTGGATAATGCAACACGCGCATACCGGCATCTGGTCGTTTGATGTACTGGTCGAAGACATCTTCCGGCAGATGCAAGGTCAGCGCAAAGGTCCTAGTCAGACGTCGTGCCAGTTTGAGAAGCTCTGCGTGGTAGTCGAACAGACCCGAATTGAACTCGCCTTCAGGATGATCTAAATAGCAATCCAAGCTCGAAAGCGAGTCCATTTTAAATCAGGTGCCTCTCAGACAGAGTATATGCGAGCCAGAGCGAAGGCAGCTAGAATGTGCAAATCGAAATTGGCTAAAGTTTACTAAATCTGTGTGAGCGCAAGAATGATATGGGACAACTGCAATTGTATCGGAATGCGCGTCACTATACTACTAATTGACCACACAGCATTCACAGTGTTGCCACCTGTCAGCCGTAGAGAGGTCACACGAGAAGCTAACTCGTTAGCATTCATTGATTCAGTACAGTGCAGTCGACCTGCTCCATTGCGCAATCAGTGAGCCCATTTCAGCTGACATTGTTGTTTGGGGTCCAGAACCTGACAATGCTCGCCTCATCTCATCGGAATGTGGAATGTAGAAACTATTAGGGATATCCTCCGCAATCTCTCTCTCGGCCATACCCTCAAAGAACGGCTGCGCGATCACGGGAATCAAAAGCCCAATGCTCCACACGTATGCTCGTATGCCGCGAAGGATTGTGCTAGCTGTCGGATAGTCTCGCGTTATCAGTCTGCAAATGTAGCTGATTTGTGCGAGCGTGTTGTGAGTCCTCGTTTCCTTCAAGAATGGAGCTATGCTCATCATTACGTGGAACGCAATGTTAAGAAGAAAGAGAGCGCAGCCTTGGGTAGTGTAAAGCGCACAGTAACGCTCTGCCTTTCGAACACAGCCTTCGCAGATCTGTAGGACAACGTCCTGAAGCGTGGTACCGTCCTGGAATGTCGTCTGGGGATTGAGAGGACGAAGAATGGCTAGAGCGATGACATCTGCCCAGAGGCTATGCCTTGTAAGAGAGATTGCTTTAAGGAGTCAGACAGTCTTTTCACGTACCTCAAGATACATGTCTGATGCAGAAAATTCTGCTCGAGGCTAAGACCTTCTCCAAAGCTAATGGCCAT
This sequence comes from Cladosporium sp. IMV 00045, assembly GCA_001931905.2. NCBI lineage: Eukaryota > Fungi > Ascomycota > Dothideomycetes > Cladosporiales > Cladosporiaceae > Cladosporium > Cladosporium sp. IMV 00045. The sequence continues at coordinate 179,838 of MSJI02000904.1, read as the reverse complement.
CTCCTGCAGCTGCTGAACAAATGTTATCCTGATTTGGACATCAATAGCACTTCCTTTCACGTTGTGCGTCTCGGTGCCATATAATGACGCCTCGAAAGCCAGACTCGCCGTGCGAATCGTCGCATCGACAACACCATCCACAAGCTGTGGATAAAGTGCCTTATGCGACTCTGCTAAGTCGCGATAGGCATTGAAAGCGTCTGCATCGGCATGGAAGTTCCGTGCGATTCGAGACGGTTGGGGAACAAGAGACGGGTGATTGTAAATGAGAGCATAGTTGCTAAGACCAACTGAATCAGTTTCGACGTCGTAATAGTAGACAATTCAACGTACCATTCTGAAGCAAAAAGACCCCAACAGAGCTTAGAAATGACTTGCTTTCTACGCGCCTGTGAGTGCTCTCCATCTTCAAGTTGATGATATTCATTTTCAAGCCCTAGGCACTTCAGCATGTCGTAAGAAGAGTACCGGTAGACCAAACCGGCTCTATCCCTTCCGAGGCCGACTTCGACAGCAAACAATAGTGAAAGAGCCTGTACAGTCATGATGGACTTGGCCCCCTGTTCCATATGCAGAAGCTTTTTGCTCTCGGCAAGGAACAAGCTTGTGAGATCATGGCCCAGAATGTGACTGTAGGTTTTGCCTCGGCGGTAGTTCATCTACGCCTTTGGTTCAGTCACGCGTCTTGATCAAGTCAAAATCGGCATTGCTTACGCATCGCGCTGCACACATTGCGTTTACAAGTAGCGGAGAGCAATACTGGGTATCATCGAGATTGTTGCGCTTCATATCGTCCAAGATTGCTTCACGATCGAAACAGTGGTATAGTGCAGTAGCCTCCCAAGCAAAGAATTCTGACAGTATCTCCGAGAGTATGCCGTCGCCTACGACAGTAGTCCAGGGCGTCGCTTGCACCTTGATAAGGCTGGCATGCAGAGCTGCTTCGTCGAGCTTGAGCAGACTGGATCTCATTTCCACGTCTGGAGGCGGCACAGCTCTAGGAAGGACAACATCTTGCTGTCGTAAGAAGTCTAAAACTGCTAGAGGGTTCGGATTGTCTCGGATCATCCTAAACGCATTCAAGGCTTGGGCGTCCGAGAGAGCATGCATCAGCATATAGAGTTCCCGCAAGTGGTCGGTTTCGAGCTTCAAAATATCATGATCCTGCTGAAGAGCCTGCCGGCGGCTGAGATTTGCCTCCTGCACGGAATATTCGCAAGGCGAGCGAGTAGTATTGCAAGCACGACAGACTGGCCTTTCACCGTTGCACTCCAGGCGGGGAATGTGTCAGCGATATTGGGGGCTCACTTTTGGCATACTGATTGCTCACCTTGATCTTCTTGCGACGGCAAGCCTCACACGCCACCACAGTCAACGCGCCACGTCGCCTCCGAGTCAAGCGAGCTTGATGTTGTAAGGGCTGCATCGCCTCGCCTCGTTTCGCCTAGGGGAAATTGTCATGGACGTTCTTCCACAGCTTGAGAGTTGCTGATACTGAAGTCTTGAGTACGAGTAGCACAGCGAAAGCTGCTATCGTACTGTGAGTGTCTACATCCGGTGATCCAACGTCTGAGTGGGTCCATGGCCCGACCCACCCCTACCTCTGAGCTAAGTTTAGTCCGCCCAGGTAAGACACAGGGTTAGAGGCAGGTGCACGCGTAGAGCTACGGCATAGCTTGGCTCAGTGAGGGAACAGTTTTCCTGTCAGGAAATCACTAGGTTTGTATACCTCTTTCATGCATTCCTCTCCCTTGTATAGTGGAACATCCCCCAGATATTCTATCATCGTTACTAGATGCGAAACCCGAAGTCGAGATGCGAGTAGTACGAAGCTAGGGGCGTGTGTCGATGACACGTGACTCTGCGCAGCGGGCGCTAATGCAAATGGTTCTACTGTAAAAATCGCGAGCAATCTAATCGATATCGTAAAGTCGAGAAGAGAGAGGGGAAGTAGGTATAATGGAGATTACAGCTATGACAAGCTTGATGACGACGGATTACACGAGTGGAATGCCGATGCTTTCCGACTGAGGGAGTGGTGAGGGGTGTCAGAAGCAGAGCGACAGGAGATTTAAGACAATAACAATTGGCGCTTTGGGTTGGTTTGAATCTGCCATCCTGCCACGCCATTCGACTGTGGGCGACCGTTCTTGAACGTACAGTTATGCTGTTCGTTCCGTCTCTTCATTCTCAGCAGCCACACAAACTATGAAGTCGACAATGGTATCGATGCCCTCGTCGTGTAGCACCGCCACATCATGGCCATTTCTATCGACAAGCCTGGACCAAACGAAGTAGCCACTACATGCTGACTTGCCTTCTCGACCGTTCGCAACATATCCAGCACAATTAGGACCGTAGGACTGGAGGAATTCCCGCGAGTGCGATACACCTCACGAGAAGCTTCAAGCTGCTCGTTAGTCAATGACATGATATACTGAACACCGTCAATGATGGCCTCCCCGCCAGGGTGTAGCGCCCAGTCGAAGTCTTGCGGTCCCAGAATCGTGTCTCCAAAATTTGCCGAGTACTCGCAGACTAGGCTGGCGAACATTAATGCGACGGCCTTGGTCGCAAGTCCTGGAATAGCTCGACTCAAGACGGTGCGGGATCCTATCGACAGATGGTCAGACGGCCTTTCTCTATCGGATGAACTTCACAGCCTACCTGAAGGAGTGGCAAGAAAACTCATCTGCTGTATCGTGTCTGGTAGCACAGCATTGTCGAATGCCATAACCTCAAATTGCGCCTCACAATGCCCGAGGCCTAGATCATTCACCAGAATAAACGCAGCAGCGGCGTCTGAGAAGAGCGTAGCGGCAACACACACATCCGCGGGTAGACTTTTTTCTGCAGCTGCCAGCTCGCTGCGTACGTTTGGCGTACACAACTCACACGCGAACGCGAGCACTCGAGCAGGACGCCTACGAGCAGTAGCAGCAAGAGCCATCTGAGCCGCTGCTCGCATGATAGATAGACCTCCGGCACATCCAACGCCATGGAGGAGGGAGCGATCGACGTTAGGTGGTAGACCCAATTTCTGATTGACGAGGAGATCGTAGCCTGGGTTGCCCTGGTTCGTGCAAGTCACGGCCACCGTGTGAGTGATGTCTTCTGGTCCGATGCCAGCGTCTTGCAACGCTTTCTCGCATGCTTGGACTGCCAGCCGCACGCCGACGTCACGGAAATGAACATCCAAGTCCGCAATGGTGGGTGGTTTGGGTTTTGCAATGATGCCTCTGTTCGCATCTACGACAGAAGCGCGGGTCTGGATGTCGGTCCTTTTGTTGATTGCGAGGAGCTTCTGGAGACTATTGATTGTTGTGAGCTCGGTTCATGTATCTTCGTAGCTGGATGGCTCGCACCCTTTGCTTTCCGTGTCGTAATATCTTCTGGCGAAGGCATCCAGATCGTCCGGACCGATGAGATGATCTGGGTACTGGCTCCCTAGACCAACAATCCATACCCGTGGTGCTGGATCAGATCCTTGCACGTGTGGCACCATTACTTCAAAAATCGTCTTGTTCCGTGGGGTTGCTGAATTAGGTTGTCAAGCGTGGGTTATGATCGAAGACAATGAGAGGCGCGCGTCCAATTTGAATAACAATTATCGATGCGCGAGAACCCCGGCAGGCGTACATACTTGCCATTCGGTGAAGCTGAGAATTCTTCCATTGATTTTGTTTATTATGCAGCTGCGTTAAGGGTTGGATATCGGCCGTGGCCTAGAATCAGCCTCACAATATCGATGGCCCAAATGCGGGCAACCTGCATGACGCACGCCTCTCACCATTATGTGGTGATACCACCGTGTCCTATTTGAGAGCTGGCAATTTAATTTCTGCATTTGCCCAATTAAACAAGTGCTGTTGATCGAATACTCACCAAAAGCTCATTGTTGCCTAAGTGTTTTACTTTACTCTCAAGAAGAAGCTTGATGACACGCTCTGCCATTTCCCTGCTCTCATAGCATACTAAGGACAAGCTAAAAAGTCAGCGACACCGCTGTTTTGTACGAAGCTGGAAACATTAAGAAGAGATCGTATTCCGACCTGAAATGTCCGTGGGCCGCCTTGCGTGTGCCCTCCGATCCTGCCGCCTTTCGACAAAGTCCCCTCATCATTACGAATAGTCCGAACAATTCTCACTTTGACCTTGAGCACCCCCAAAAAAAACATGAACAAACAGCGGATATCAGATTCCCTTTATTGGACTTGAGACGGCTCTGCACGACGCCGTTGAGGCAATGGATGATGACTCATAATGAGATGAGACGATGGCTACATACGATCATTCAGCTGCTTGAAATGAGCTTTCGCCATGTGAAAGGCCCCCTTAAAAACGCCTAATCCCGTCATATTCACCTTGAATTTACAGATGATAGGTTCAAGACAATTCAGCATCCTACTCATCGCAACGTCTAACATCACGGATGACCGCGGTAACGATTATCAACTCATCACTCGAGGAGTGAAATTACACTTTAATGTCAGAAAACATGATTCGAACCAATGAACGCCATTCAGATATACCATATTCGTGAGAAGGAATCATGTCAGGCAACAAGAATGTTCATTCCAAAGATTCCGCCAAGAAGCTAGAGTAGCCTCCAACCAAATCAACGATTCAAGCTATGAACATTACCCGTATGAGGAGGCTTCCTCACAAGTCTGATTTTATCCAAACAATTGGTATGATTCCCAGCCCTCTCCAAATTACCCCGCTTGACCTGCTCCGTTCTCCTAGCTTTCTCCCCCTGCTTGTGATGAGTGGCCAGCAATGCCCTTTGTTGCGAGACAGGCAAGTGCATGAGACTTCTCAAGTCGTTCGCACGAAGCCGTGACAGCTGCTTGTCATGCGTGACTTCTTGCTTCAGTGCTCTTGCGCTTAGGGTTCCCGGGGAACGAGAGGGTTTCTCGGTGGTTTCCGAGCTTGGCTCGACATTCATGTGGGAAGGTGGAGTCGATGTCGGCAGTGCTTGGTCGGCGTAGACCGGTATGTCGGAGGGTTGTCGATCTGATTGTTTTGACGGTCTGGATCTCCTCAAACGAGCCTTTGCTGGTAGTTGAGATTTGTCTGAGATACGCATGGTTGAGAGTCTTCGGTGCACTTGCTCTGCGGTATCTGAGTCTGACGAGGAGTCGTAGAAGTCTCGGATCTCAGCGTCCTCGTCCATCAGATCGAATCGGCAATGGCCTTTTCCCATCATGTGCTGCTGCGCTGCTTGTCGGGTGCTTCGCTGAGATCCACAATAAAGACACTCGTAGTAATCAGAGATGACGAAGTGTAGATAGGCGAGGAGCGTTTCGATATCGACCAATAAGTGGGCGGCGTCTATCCGCAAGCCGTGGGCTTTTGACATGTGTTCAAGATTGAGATCCAAATTGATGTTGTCCTGATTGCAGAACAAACATTGCGAGACATCGAATGAGTGCTCGAAACCGCCAGAAGATGGATGGACAGCGCTGCCTTGATCGATCGTTGAATCGAGATGTTGAGCGACGACAGTGTCGCGTGGATTCAAATTACTCGTCATGATATTCGTTGTTGTTGTTGTCGTCGTTGTGATCACACCGCCGAGTGGCATTGGCGCAAAAGTTGGTGGATTGTTAGTCAATCAAGTAGTAGCAAGCAGTGGTAACTGAGTGCTGAATGAAGTTTTTGCTGGTATTGGAATTGACACTTGATCCATGACTTCTACGAGGGTATTTTATACTGCTCAGGTCAGAGCTACCCTCCCATATCTTGCTTAACAATATCATGTTCGACGAGACAAGGTCAATGGTGAGTGCAAGATTACTCATTTTCAGCCTTACCCTATAGGCGGCGCCACCCGATCTTTGAGTTTCGTGCCCTTCGCGGGAGGCGTTCTCAGCGCGGCGCCGATCCTCTTTTGGCAAGCCACCTACATAATCCGTACATAAGATATATTAAAGGCAGATCGGATCACCGCGGCTTCCGGCTGGACGTCACTTGCTTCATGACAAGCATATGGAATGTTGTTCAAGTTTCGAAAATGTCCTCTTATTGGGTCTTCCTGCCTCCAGATGCTTGGAATCATCAAGATGAGCTTTCGTCTTTGGATGCAGCACAATTTCAGCCAAGCAGCACAACTTTCCGTCACGGAATTACCAGAGGCATTCCTGTCAGCATTTGCTGGTGTTGCTTCGCCTGGCTTCTGTGAAGTACACCGTGGGCTTGATCGGGATATATATTCACAATTCAAAGTTGGTGCAGGAGGCGAGCGGCGGCCGTCTCCAAAGGCGGCGAACGGCCATTGTTATTAGGACAATACTGCGATCCTGGCGCCCAGACTAGGACGGCAAAATGTAGTAATTTCGAATGGTAAGCGCAATTGAAGTATCTGCCGATCATTACCGGAGTGCTCTGGTATTTCGGCGGTTTGCCCAAGGCTATAAATCCCACGTTTGATGTCTCCACGGGGAAAATGGAGCACGGTGGAAGTCAAAGAATGCTCGTTTGCTTCTCTGCAGCAGAATGCGCCCGAGTGGCAGGTCTCATTTCGTTGCGGGCCGCGGTATATTTGAATACATGCGGACAGGCCACATCCGAATAGCGAGGCCGCGGAGCACGCAGATGACTTCACACTTCCAAGACCTCCTAAGCGGCTCCAAGTCCGGGTCGCTGTTACAGACAGCCACTCATAGGATTTAGTCAAGATACGGCGTACGGCCTCCAAGAATATCACCAGACTGATTGGGCAGGTCGCAAGTGTGATTTTGTGGGAATGACCCTGAGAACGGTCAGCTTAATTGTGCGGCGGCTCGCTTGTCTCCTTGTCGAATAATGGTCTAAGAGGCGATGTAGTATCGCAGGTGCACGTGGCGCCAAGGGCGTATCAGTTAGAGCATTGGCATTATCACATTGAACGGCGTATCTCTTCAAGATGCCTGCTCGGCACCTCCGACCCGCGCGTTGGCACCAGATAAGGTCTTGTGGGTTGCGTTCTTGTGACCTTGGTCCGCCGGAAGATGTTTCTATAATACCCAGCTTTCGCCCGGGTTCGGGGTCTTCAACGTCCATCTGAGTCCCGGTTTCGACAATCTCGCGTTGCGCGCTCTGGATATCACCATGTCGCGAACACACCCGCAGGATCACTATGCCATGCACAGTCCCAACGATGGACTGGACACTTGGCCGAACAGATTCGAGGGCCTCGGCGACAAGAAGACAGCAGTCAACTACCCTCATTATCCAGAAAATGATACAGCATACGGCGAGATGGAAGACCATTATGGTGGCACCAAAATTGGACGATTTCGCGTAAGACCGCCTCACAGCAACAAGTGAACCAATCCACTTCTAACGCTGTGATCGAATAGACGACCTTGATCTTCTTTACCAACCAAGTCGGCATTGGTATTCTCAGTCTTCCTGGAATGCTTCACACGATTGGTCTCATTCCCGGCATCTTTACGATTATCCTTCTTGGCATGCTCGCCACATACACGGCATACATTCTTATCCAATTCTATCGTCGGTATCCTCAGATCAGAGATGTTGTAGATGTCGGCCGAATCATGGGAGGTCGTCCACTGCAGGCCATCGTTGGATCTGCTCATGTGCTCAACTTGTGTCTGATCTGTGCATCTGCCAACGTGACTTTGTCCATTGGCTTCAATACGATCTCTGAGCACGCTCTCTGCACCGTTGGATTTATTGGTATTCCCATGATTGCCTGCTGGTTGCTGTGCATGCCTCGCAGCTTGAACTTTGCAGGCTGGTTCGGTATCCCTGCTACGATTAGCATTCGTGAGTTGACTACTTATATTCATATAACAGTCCTTTATACTGACTTTACCAGTCGGCGCCGTACTCATCACGGTCATCGCTCTTGGTGTCAATGGCCCCAATACCGACACCACTGGATATTTTGACGAGCCAGCCAACGAGCCGCTCGTCATGAGACTCGGTCCAAACCCTCTGGCACCCATGACCACTCAGTTTGAATCCGTCCTGAACGTCGCCTTTGCCTACGCCGGAAACCAAGCCTTCGTCACAGTCATGTGTGAAATGCGCAACCCCAACAAAGACTACACGCCCGCTATCATCTGGCTTAACGCCCTCGCGGTTCCCTTGTACGTCATCATCGCATGCGTGATCTACCATCTCGCTGGACAGTACACCGTGTCTCCCGCCTTGGGCTCTGCTCCCGGTGTCGCAGCCAAGGTGGCGTACGGCATCCTTATTCCCACCATGCTTGGTTCTGGTCTGGTTTTCGGGCATACGGGCATCAAGTTCATGTACAACTTTGCCATGGACACGGTGATCAAGAGCAAGTACAAGCTCACCGACAACACGTTCACGACCTGGGGCGTCTGGCTCGGTTGCGGTACTTTGTTCTGGGTGGTGGCTTTTGTTCTTGCCAACGCTGTGCCTGCTTTCAACTCGATCTTGGCCATTTCTTCTGCTATCTTCGTCACATGGTGAGTGATGCATCGCCTGCAAATTGTTTGTGGCAGTCGAACTAACCCTTGAAAGGTTCACATTCGGCATGGCCAACGCACAATGGATCTTCATCAACTGGGGCCAGCAATTCTCGACCTGGCGCAAGGCTTGTCTGGCAGTGTTCAACTGGTTTCTCATTCTCGGTAGGCCAACTCCAACACTTGTTTTTGATGATGTGGCTAACAACTTTCCCAACAGCTTCCGCATTCTTGACGGTCTTTGGCCTCTACACATCGATCTCTGATCTCAACGCCAGAGTGCAGGACCCAGATGATGCTTTGAATGTGTTTACATGCGCTAACAACGCGCTTTTTTGAAATGCTTGCGAGAAGAGTAGATAGTGGCGTTTGCATTGGTAGACCAATGAATGGAAAATGAACATCCGACGTCAAGAAGTCTCCGAGAAATTGATAGCTACATGATGAGAGCATGCGCTTCGAGTAAGCTTGTCGATCTAGGTCCTAGTTCGAGCCAAGAATGAAAAGCTCAGTGGGGTTGTTTCTGCAAATGTTGCTCGATGATCGTTGCAGTAGCGGTAGCGACTGGATTGGGTCCCAGTAGTATGCTAAGGGTCTGAGTCGCGTCTCGGTACGTATCTTCAACGTGGCAGAGATTCTCGTGTCATTTGCTACTTGGTTATGAACTGCAGACGTGTGTATCAGGCACGGCTTGAAGATATGAATCACCTCGCTGTGGGGTTGGGCAATCGTTTGCGTTCAGCACTGACAGTCGCGAATAGATCGATGATGCCCTTTCGTCGCGAACCCCTGGCAACAGCCCTAGGCGTGGTGTCCTCTCCATTCATAAGATCCGGATCTGCACCGTGGGACAGTAAGAGCCTAATAATACCTTCCGGTGCTTGACGCCAGAGCGCAATATCTAGGGGCCTCATATAATCGAGTCCATATTGTCGATCTCTGAGGTCGGTCTCTGAATTCGGATCGGCGCCGTGGTGTAGCAAGACCGACACGACGTTTTCGGGTACATTGTTCACAAGAGATAAATGCAGAGCTGTAAAACCAGAAGAGTTCCGTTCCTCCAAAGATGCGCCGCCCTTGCAAAGCAACTCAACAGTGTCTGGTTGACAATTGGTAAAAGAGATGGCGTGCATAAGAGCAGTCCAACCCATGTCGTCCGCGTCGTTCACAGATGCACCATCGTCGAGAAAAGCCTCAATGCATTTCGAGTGAAGATTTGAGCCTTGGCCCCAATAGATACGAGGATCTAGCGCCGGGTGGCCATGACTGACCGCAAGCATCAACGGCGTTTTGCCTTGCTGGTCGCGTCCACATGTATCTGTACCGCCCTGGATCAGCCGTTCTATGCATTTGCTGGCGACGCTGAGATCGACATCTTTGAAGGGGGATGCAGCGTAATGCAAGGCATTCCTTCCAAGATTGTCACGCTTGTCCGCCAGCGCCCCAAGTTCCAGTAGGTGACTGATCAAATCAAGCTTCAGCGTCGAGGCGCCCCACATCAATAGTGTAGAGGAGGGCATTCCTGACGGCTGTCGAGGAAAGCCCATAAATGACCATCCGCTGGAAGAGGATGCCTTTAACGCTGAAGAAAGGACTGCTCGAGACTGGATTATATCGAAAGATGACCCCGAATCGGCCTTGAACCATGGCCTGGCTTCTGTCTCTGTTTCATCCCTAAGTTCCCAAGTGTCGTCCGGTGAGCAGTAGCTTCTTTCAGAGATCCTTCTTATTAGGGAAGAAGACCAGAACACACTGAGCAATGCAAAGTGGCCACGCTCAGCTGCGAGCAGGGTTGGAGAGCACTTTATGTGAGGCTCTGCGAATAACTTCTCGAAATCCATGCATAACAGCTGTCTCATCTTCAAAGGGTCAAGATGGCTATCGGAGAGCTTCGAAAAAGCGGTAACAGATATAGTCTCCAGGTGTGCCATACTTTCACCTCGATTGAGCATGGATTCAACAATCGAAGCGTTGCCACCAAAGCAAGCACAATGAATGGCCGAGCCCAAGATCCTACAAGGCTCCTTGAGACTTGCTGCGCATCCCAGTAGAACTTCCACGGCCTCTGCATGACCCATAAAGGCTGCGACGCAGACTGGTGTCCCAAGGAGATTGCTCTTCGAGTTGACGTCTGCTCCTGAATCCAGCAAGAACTTGAGATTGTCTTGATCTCCTCTGCAGGCGGCGTAATGCAACGCTGTCATGCCGCCTTTGTCTTTGCCATCGACGTCGGCACCTTGAGCAAGCAGGTACTCCAACCGCTTCCTGTGCTGTCCTTCTTTGGCTGCTCGACAAAAGTCCTTGTGAACTGGACTGCCGGCCGGTGCCAAGGTACGAGGTTCAGAAGATGCTGATGTCGAGTCTCGCTCACGTTCACCATCTGTAGGCTGGCTCGCGAAGTCTGAGAAATGTGTTATTCTCCCATCTCCTGTGATATCGTCCGGCTAGTCGATGAGCTTACTGTTGGTCACATTGCCGTATACATGACCAGCATGAAGTCGAGAGTTCTCACGCGCTGTTACATCTGCAAACGAGCTCGATGCTTGCGACGCCATGATGCAGACCTGAAAGCAGCATAAATTTATGATCTTGGGTCATGGAGTGATGCAATCTTGCTCTGAGTTGTACGAGAAAACAGGCTGAGCGCTTACGCGCCGTGTCGTGACGCTGTGGTGCTACGCCACGCTGCAGCGTGCTATAACAGGCATAGTTTCATGACTGAAAACGGAAGTCCATACCTAGCTATACCTTTTGAGCAAATTCTTGGTTCTATTCTTTTTTTTTTTTCAACATGAACCTGCAGTGAATGGAAGAGTGATCCAGAGTTGGCTGGAAGCCAGCTTGGATCGAAGGGGAGTCATTGCTAGCGGCGTGACGGACACGCAGGGGCAACCGTCGTGCAAACGGCAACGTATGTACATGTGAGAAATAGCAGGCAACGAACGATCATAAAAGCTTATGGTGCAACGATCAAGTACAGGGGCCGTGTGGCATATCTACACCCCAAATCAATTCCACACTTGACCCATTTCTTCCTCCACTTGCTTCGCCAAACCAAAAGTTTGATGCGTCCATCGGCAGAGCAGTAGCAACCCAAAGCCATGTAGAAAGCGTTTTGAGATCGCGCTTTCTCTCATGCTTCTGAGCACAATGAACTGCCGATGCCCACGTCATGACAACCTGAGAGCAGGTAAGATGCACGGTCAAAGCGCAACTGGCTTAGTGTAACCAAACCCGATGCTCTTCTGATACGTCAAGGAAAGACAATCCGAGAGCGGGTGAGATAGACGATCAAAGCGCAGCTGACTTAGTGCACCTAAACCTGGCACTCTTTGGGTATTTTCAATACAAGACAATCCAGGAGCAGGTCAGCCGCAGAAGCAGGAAGAAGCCGCCTAGTCGCTTTTGAACTGACCGTCAGGTGTGCTCACGTAAAGACGACCCAAGATCAGTTCAGCCGCAGAAGCAGGACGAGGCTACCTCTTATTTTTGAACTGCTCTTCAGGCACGTCTGTTGCACCAGCTGACGTCCACTCAAAGTCCATCGGTTCTTGTTTCGGTTGTGGATCCGGTCCAAAACCCCAACGGATCAGCGAGGGCCACAGCACAGCGCTCTCCGAGGCGTGAGAGAACTCATAGCCCAAGTCGGGCAACATCCGCTCGCTTGGATACAGTCCGACTTCGATGAAATGATACCCGTCGGACCAGTCCAGAACTGCTCGCATCAGTCCCCGGCCTCAGGCTGGAGAACTCTCAACCTTGGTTTTACATTCATCAGAACCCAGCGCGAAGGGAAATCGAACACGGGAGCTTTTCCCATGTGCTCGCTTGTCCAACGCAGGGGTTTGATGGTGTTTGTGTTTGTCATGCAGAACACAGCGCGGAGGCAACTTGAACGTATGAGCGTTTTCGAGCGTACGCTCTCGTGTTCTCGCTTATCCAGCTCGCTAGGTCCGATGATGTTTTGAGTTTGTTTTGTTTTGTTTGATTGGTTGTCGTCGGAGGTATGATGAAGGACGATTGCGGTGGTGTACTAAATGCAAGTCAGCTGTTGGAACGCGCAAAAGAGGGCAGGGTGTACTTAGCTGCCATTGGTATGCGCCAACATGTGGGAGGTGGTTTGTGGCAGATGCGAGGTGATAAGAGTGGGTGAGTGAGGTCGAGAGTTGGATGAGCCGGCCGCAATTTAAGAGGGAGCAAGGGAGCAAGGGCCGAGAAGAAAACAGACAAGATATTGCCACTGTGCGTTACGGGAGCGGCCGATGATGGTAATTGAGGAAGGAACGATCGTGCGGAAGGCACGACCTGTGTTCGAGGAGGGCATTGCTAAGGACAAATATCTCCAATTACCTACGAATGAACGATCAGTGTCCATCGCAACACCAAGAAGGATGACTTACCATGTTCTTCAAATGCCGCAAAGAGCTTGAAGGAGGCAATCGACGACTTGTTGATGACTGTATTCAGTTTCATAGCCCTGGTGGGCCATTCATAAGATCGATCGTTCACGAGCACTCACTCAATCAGAGAAGTTCCAATCTCGCCACAAGGGCATTCCAAAAATGTTTACTTGGTTACCTGATGTTGCCTATGTACTGCCTTCGCCGATGCTCAAAGCTCGCGAAGGCTGCCCACGCGTGTACGTGATCAATACCCGGATCACCCATCAAACCAAAACCAAATACCAATGTTCCGATTCGGCCGTTCCCACTACTGACCTGGATAAGCGTTTCACAACGTTCCAGATCTGTTCCCGTCCGATCGCCTCACCAATAGCGCAACGAGAAAGCTCGCAAGCGCACCCTCATCCCTCCATTAACCATGTCCCACACCACGCCACTCGTAGCCCCACTAAGCGCCACCGCCAACAGCACTCTGCACATCCTCGCTAGGGTAATAGAAAGCGCCAACAGCAATAATCACATACGCAGCAATAAGCAGACTGCCCTCGAGATAATTGCTGCGACCGTCGAGGACCAGAAAATTAACGACGAAAGCCGTGGCGAACAAGCTGATGGTTTCGAACAAGTTGAAGTACAAGCTCATGTCCGTGTTAAGGATCCAGCCGAGGAGGACGACGACGGGGGTGACGAAGAGGGCGATCTGGATGCTCGAGCCGACGGCGACGCCGATGGCCAGGTCCATTTTGTTCTTGCCTGCGACGGTCACGGCTGTGACGTGCTCGGCTGCGTTGCCGACGATGGGGAGGATGATGAGACCGATGAAGGCTTGGCTGACGGGAGAGTCGTCGATCATTTCAGGGATGGCGTCAACGAGGAACTCAGCGCAGACAGCGACCAGAGCAGTGGAGAGCAAGAGCATGACGATGGCAGCAGTACGAGACATGCGAAGTTTGCCATCGCTGGTTTCCGTACCCTCGCCTTCGTCTAGGGAAGACTGGGGTTGAAAGGGCGGCAGAGGCTCGCTGTGAACAGATGTCGGTGCTGTGACCGAAGCAGGAGGCGCTTGTTGCTGACGATTGAGGCGATCCGGGAGGGAACTCGTGCGCCTGATGGCGGGACGACCGCGGAATGTCGGGACCGGTATCTGCGAAGGCGAAGCGGGAGGAGGTGGCGTCGCGAAGACATTGTTTGACAGCATCTTGGTCAAACCAGGACGGAAAGCAGGTGCGCGGGAAGAGATGCCCCGCATGTTAAACGGGCGCCTCCCAGCCGGCAAGTCACTCACTGGCTGACTTTCTGCGGCGTCCACACTCTCAGCAAAGCCGAGGCGCGCGTCGCTGTTGCTTCGCACGGCCTCGACCTGCTCCATTGGCGGTTTCTCGTTCAGCACAGCGGCGTCTTCCTTGTCTTGATGGCGATGCTTCTTGCTGTGCTTCTTGCTCTTCTTGCGAGACTTCTTTTCAAGCGATTTGGCAAGCTCGCCACCGTTGACGTCGCCAAAGTCGCGAACACGAGTTGTGTTGTTGCGACCGGCTTCGACATCAGCATCGACGTGGTCATCGTCGTGGGAAGTACCAGGTCTGTTGATCGAGTGTCGACGGGATGGCTCCTCGCTGACGATCGCATGCTCCCAAGTGCTGTCTCGACGGTCGATAGTGACAGCTGCAGAGCTGAGTGCTGAGTTGGACGGCGAAGTCGTGCTGGCACTTGACTTGCGATGACGGCGGTTCTTGATTATGCGCTTGATGCGCTTACGGGTCTTGCGGATAGATCTTGAGTCGTTGGAGGTGTCGGAGTCCGAGCTAGAGCTGCTGCTGGAGGAGTCCGATGAAGAAGAGGAGTCAAGCATGTCAGCTAAGACACCAGGGTGAGACTCTTCATCGATGATTTGCTGTGGCGTGCTCTCGTATAGGTAAGCGTGCGACTTGAGTTGGAAGAGCAGGTAGAGACCGTAGACGATAAGCAGTACCACACTGGTACCACGGCTGACAGCTAGGACAGCAGTGTTGGCCTCGCTGGCATTTTCCTCCTTGAAGGATGCATGGAAGGCAGTCTGTGAATGTTGGTCAGTAGGGCGCTAAAGGTTGGTCATCATAGAAAATACACTTACAGGTAACAAGAGACTCATGACACTCAAGCTCAACAAGCAGGCACTCATCTGAGTGACAGTACTGTTGTAGATCTGCTCTCTATACCTCAGGCCACCAAGAAGGAAAGCCATGCCAAGGATAAGAAGCAAATTGGCCAAGATGGAGCCAAGCAGAGAAGCTTGTACGATGCGAATCTCGTTCTTGACCAGAGCGATGATGAAGATGATGAGTTCTACAGCATTGCCGAAAGTGACATTGAGGAGTGCACCCAGGCTGTCGCCCAGCCTGCTGGCCACGCTTTCGGTGGCGTGGCTGAGCAAGCCGGCAAGCGGTACGATGGCGACTGCGTTCAATGCGAAGATGATGGTCGGGCTCAAGTGGGCAGCCTCGGCCGCGATACCAATCGGCACAAAGACGAGGAGAACGTTGACCCAGCTGTGGCAGACGGCATTCTTAGTGTGGATCACAAAGCGCTTGCAAGCCTGGATGGTACGGGTAGTCATAGGAGGTTTGTTTGCCGTGGCGCCGTCGTCGGCGCCTTCGGTAGATTCTAGGGAGGGATCTCCATGGCCCGCAACTTCGGATTTGACCTGGGATGAAGTTGAAGCATGGTGCGATGTCTGAGTGATCTGGTTCTGGGCGCGTTGACGCGTTGCTGCCTGATCACCAGATCTGTGGTCTCGTCCTGGGTGGTCCACATCGCCCTGAAGGCCGCGCTTGGTTGAAGGGTGGCCGACCCCATGTTGCTCGTTTAGCCCGCCAGAGTTGCGAAGTGTAGAAGTGTGCTCGGAATGGTCGTAGGTAGACAGATTTGCGCCTCCGGTCGTGTCTCCGCCAGATTCCCGTGGGTTGTAGCGATTTTGTCTCGCCACGGAACGGAGTTTGTCTGAAAGTTGGTCAGAGGTTTTTCCCATCGAAGTATAGGCGTAACGGTAGCTGGCGGCAACCGGGCGTGTTGAGTAGAAGGAGAGGGAGAGAAGAAGGGAGATAATGGGATCGTGGAGAGATTGGGGTTATATGGAGCGAGGGCGCGAGCTAGAGGGCCTTAGAAAGCAATAAGCTTGGGACAAGGTCGGTTAAGCTGCGTCAGGGTGGAGATTTGCCTGACTAGCGCACCGCGGCAGCGCCTCAGGTGGCGTCGGATGGTCGATGATGCGAGGCTGTGCAGCAGTCAAGCGTGGAAGTGTGGTGTGCAATTGGTTGCTTCTAGAAGAGAATGACACTTACGCATTATTATGGTTGATGGTCGCGCATGACAGCCATGGAGAAGTCAGAGAATAGCCATCACTCCAGTCATCACTCCAACTGACGTTGTTATTTTGCACGCTTTCCTTTCGAAGCAAGGGGATGTTACAGTTCCAAGCAACTGCCAGCCAAGCCTCACCTTCCAGGTTTCGGGGAGCTTGCTGCCGATGGGTCTAGCTGACGAGGCGGATTAGATTGAAGTTGTCGTACACCATCTTGATTGGTGATGGCGTGCGCTCGGTCGTATCTTGGGTTATGCCAACGAATCGGCTGTCATGAATACCTTAGCTCATGCCAGCATTATCGCGATGTGCTAGGAGTTAGTCGCCGGCTTAACTACGCCCAGAACATGTGATTCGTGTTATGTCCAAGTCATCATCGGAGGCAGAGACCGAGATGACAAGAGTATCGTCTTTCGGAAGACGTGTATGGTATAGCAACGTCTTTAATTCAAAAATATCTCCATGCAGCGATACCCAGGGCTATAAACACCAGTCGCGCCAGAACGCCATCTTTCCCCCATCATAAAGAATCCCAATATGTGATCAGCAACAACAATTCTCACAAGACTGTCATCTCACGTCGCCCTCAGCGCCCTCAACCTCTCACCCAATTTATCCTCCCTCTCCTCCTCCGGCTGCTGCGCAGCAATATTCTTCGCAGGCGTAGCCGAATTCATCTCCTGCGACAGCTCCACGCCCGCCTCGTCGGCCACCTGGCCCATCAGCTTATCCACATCGTCCTGGGGTGTCGCGACCGCCGTGGCGGAAGAAGTCGCATTCTCGTAGTATCCCGTCGCGACGTCGAGGTCTTCGAATTGCGTCTCGAAGCGATCCATGACTGCGCTGATCTGCGTTCCCGAAATCGTATCAGTGACATATTCCCATTCTTTGCCCAGAGCAGAGTGAATGTGTATTCCTTACCTTTTCCAAATCCATACTCTTCATAGCTCCATCCATCCCCTTGACCACATTCGCCATGCTCCCCGTGACCGAGCGCATGGTCACAGCAGTCTGCACGCGCGAGCTGACGGCGTCGATCCGCGAGCCCAGGCGCAGCAGGTTCAGCTTCTCGTTCTGCTTCCGGATTGCATTCTGTGCGTAGATTTTCGCTATGTCGGCGTGACCTTGTTGGATTGCCTAGGGTGGGTAGGCGGCCCTATCAGCGTTCCGGCTTTCTCTTTGAATGATGGTGGATGTGTGCCGGAGATTGAAATACGAGGGCAAGAAGCGTACCTTCTTCAACTTCGCTCTCTCGGCCTGCTCATCTTTTCCAGCCTTCGCTGCTTGTCGGTTGAGTTGCTTTGCGGTAAACTAGATAGTAGGGCAAAGATGTGTCAGTCAATCTGCTCTCCTCATATCCTCAATCGCATGTTACCTGGCGCATAAGCATACCTTGAGGTTGAACAGCGCCTTCTCAAGACCAGACATGTTTGCGGTATTCTTCGGAGAATTGAGGGTTAGGGATACATGTACGAAGGAAATGCAAGAGAGGTTCTAGACAAGGCGCAGCACGCAGTCAACTTCCAAGCCCAAAGCCCGCCAAAGGCAGCAAGCGGCGACGTTCGTCATGCGGGCTGAGCACCCCACTTTCTTTGTGTGGAGGAGTGGGAGAGAGATGGTGATCAAACGGTTCACAGATGATTAGATGAATTCAATTCACTGCGTGTATGCTAGTAGTCACTCTGATAATTACACGTCCTTCTCTAAAATCGCAAATATAAGCCACCAGACCATGCAACGTCCGATCTGCTCAAACCGCCTTCAAAAACCCACACCCCTCCAAATTCCTTTCCAACTTAACATCCCTCGCCGACGGGAAATCAGCACAATAAACCGCCCAAAGCGCCTCGATTTCCAGCCGCATCTCCTCATCCTCCGGCGTAAACCACGCCACCATCAAACACAGCGGCGTGAAAGCCGAGCCCAGCGGCCTGTACCCCATAGCCTCGTGCGCGAGCGTGACGATCTCGCGGTTGTAGCCAAATGCTTCTCTGCGCAACGTCCCGCCGGCTTCGGCAGGCAGCATGGCGCGGATGAGGCAGTTGAGGTAGGAGACGTTGAAGAGGGCCATGCTGTAGATGCGCTGGTTGAAAGCGGACAGGTAGGTGGCGCGGGCAACTGACTTGGTATCGCCTCCGGCGGTGTTGCTGACGTGCTCGCACGAGAGCCGGTAGGTGTTCCGCCAGGCGTTCAGGAGCTGCAGCTGCGCGGCGTAGAGTTCCCAGCAGTCTTTTAATACGTCCTTGAACTCGTCTGTGCCTGTTCTTGATTTCCACTGCGAGGCTTGTCGGGCTGCTGCTGTCAGTTTGGGGAAATGGGCCCAAGAAGCGATCAGACGGTCGACTTCTGATGGTGAGCCTTTGGACATGTGGTCGGTGACGAGGGATGCCCATTCTTCGTCTGTAAAATTAATTTTGGGGTTGAAGAGGCCTTCGAAGAGCTGGGCGAGATGTTAGTAAGAAAGGATCGTAGGATCGCACTGAGAATCGTCTGATCATACCAACGGCCCTCTCAATGTGGAGAGTAGCTCACTCTCAAACTCGTCGTTAGGCTTATACCCAACCCCCTTCGCCTTCAATATAATAGCAGCACCTTCACCGTGCCCCGTGAACTTGTTCCCATTGACTCCAACAAATTGCTAGCAGGAGTAGTCAGCTCGCATGCCCACACGTAACATCCAACATACAAACACAGTCTCACTCACCTGAACAACCAAAAGCAACATAATCGCACAAAGCGTATTACTCTCTCTAGCCACCATCTTATCATCCAAACACCCCCTCAACACACTCAAAGCATGCCCATAAGCCGTAATTTCCGCAGGCGTAACATCTCTCCTCCCAAGAGAATACCTCACATGCGACAACGCCAGCGACGTCGCAGCAGCGTCGAGCGCAGCATTACTCCCCAGCCGTCGAGGGACTTGCTGGATAAAAGTCCCGTACGCCCAGGTGAGGTTGTAGCGCAAGTCCGAGTTGATGGTGAGGTGGGCCTTGTCGATTAGAGTTGATGTCAGGACTGTTTGGCTGTTGGATGGACTGCGGCTGATTTGGCGCGAGAGGGATGTGTCTGGTGGCGATATTGATGATTTTGTTGAAGATGATGATGAGGTTTGTTCCACGCCTGGACTGACGGAGATGCGTGTTTGGGTTCGGTCGGTTGTTTCTATCGTCCACTTGTATCGTTTGGTGCCGGCGCCTATGCATGGGATCTTCAAGCGTTGGCAGCGAGAGCAGGCCGGGCGTAGAAGGTCGCATTTCTTTTTTTGTTTGCGGCATGCATCACAGCCCTTGCCGGTTGGAGCACCTGGCATGATAGAATCGCGCAGGTATTTTTCGGGCTCATCACTGCGAAATGGGTGGGTGTTGAGTTATCGAGTGGTGAGGCTGAAAGAAGCTTGGGCTGAAGGATGCATGCGCTGTACCTGCAAGTGAAGCTGGTTTCGAGACCGAGTCAGTTCCATTGCATCAAATATCGGTAACTTAGGCAAGAAGGGGAAAATAAGAAGGCAGCTATTGAACTCAGTTCGAGGGACATTATACCATTGATATGATTGATATATAGAGAATAATGCATTGATACCTTCAAAACTCATCCGCCGCTGCAGAGCAGCCACCACTCTCCGCGAGACCATCATCACGCTGCCAGTAATCGCTGCACTCGTGTATAGGTAGTTCATAGATGTACTTCTCCGACCAAACGAACCCCCGACCTGTACCCGCCCTCAAGAACGACCCTGCTTCAACGCCATCTCAAGCTTCGCCTGCAAACTATGCAAATTATCACCAAACTTCCTCTCCCTCGGCCTCTGCTCAACCGGAACAGGAGCCCTCCTCTCAGACTCAGCCGCATTTGCAGGAATACCAGCAGCAGGAAGATAGCCCTCCTTGCCCTCCCGCTTCACCATAGCCTTCTCCTCATCCTCAGGCAGACTCATCTGCATCGGACGAGGCAACGGGCCCGAAGGCACAGGACTCACACTCTCAGACCACGGCTGCGCCATCTCGTCCGCCGTCTCGCCCGCCATCTCGCCCGCCCACTCATTGGGATTCATGTAAAGTGGCTTGCCAGACACAGCAGCCGCAGCACCATCCTCCCTCGCAGATGCAGAAGACGACTCCTGCGAAACCGTCGCATTGCTCCTTCCCTGCTGCGCCCTGATCCTCTGCAACGTATCGCTGACCCTAAGCCGATCCCCAGCGGCTTCCAGCTCCAGATTAGCGAGGACATCCTTCCTCTCCTCGGGACCCATGGCGCGGACTTGGAATTCCCACTCGATATCCTGATCCGCCAATTCTTCCAGAGTCGGATAAGGTTCCCTCTCAAGATCCTCCAAGTGCAACCTCAACTGTTCCAGACGATCTTTCAGCGTGGCAGCCGTGCGATGAATGTGAGCTATCCGCGCCTCCTGTCTGGCGCGAGAAGGCATGTTTTCCGACTGCGGCAGGACGGGGATGCGGTCGAAGGTCCTTTGCGAGTCTTCCAGCACTTTGATGTACTTTCCCAAATGCGCCGTGAGGGGCACCATGTGGCGGCGTTCTTCTTCTTGCAGGAAGGCTAGGCTTTCGCGGTGCGCGCGGTTGTGCTCGTAGAGTTCGGCGGCGGTGGGATGCCGTGAGCGGGCGGAGGAGGCGAAGAGGCGGGCATGTTGGTTTGTTGTTCGTGTGTTGTTGGCGTAGGCGCCGAAACGCCTGGCTATGTTTTGTGACATTACATTGCGATGCATGGAAGTGTAGAGAGAGAAGTAGCAGAGGCAGGCGCTTGCTGAAGAAGCAAGCGCAGCTCGGCGATCTCGGCTTGCCGCTTGTGAAGATGCACTACATCACGGGCTTCTGGCACATCAATTGATCGATTGATAGCTACGTGCACCTCAATGAACCCGAACCCGGGGATGTTATTACTGTGAGAACAAGTCAATCGTAATTGACAATATTGAAAACTGTTACAATTGCTCAATCACTCATTGGAAAAAAAAACATGACAAATTCACATACGCGTGCTATCTTTTCACCCATAAGTTCAGGTAGAGCATTGCAACAACCGTGTCGTCGCATCCATGATGCAATGCAACTTTCCCTTCAACGCCGCCAATGTATTCCCATCGTCCACAACCAATAACGCTTTAGACTTTTCTTCCTTACTGCGCACGGATGGCGTTACCCAGAGCGCCGCCAGTGAAACCGCCGCCTCCCCGAGGGGCTCCACCGCCACGACCGCTGCCACGGCCTCGTCCACCACGGCCACCTCCCCGGCCGCCGCGCTGGGGTTGCCTCTCGAAGGCGTGAGCTGTGCCCTGGGTGCGCTGCTCCAACACACGCTCGTTGGACTCGATGAGGTGCTGGGCCTTGTCGCTGAGGGTGAGGGACAGGCTTTGCAGACGGGAGAGCTCGACGCCCTTGCGGAAGATGATGGCCGAGTTGACCTGGTCGAGAGCAGCGGCAAGCTCCTCGTGGTGGATCATCTTGCTGACGATCGAGGCGACCTTGCGAGGCTCGAGGTCGAACATACCGGCCAGCTGGTCGGTGCCGAGAGTCTCGTAGAAGGGAGCGTAGGTGAAGAGGTAGGTGCGGAGACCCTCCTCCTGGATCTGGGCCTCGAGCATCTGCTTGATCTCGTCCTTCTTGGGCAGCAGGTCCCAGATCTTTATTGAGGTGATGAACTCAGCAGCCTTCTTCCACTCACCAGCGGCAAGAGCCTTGGATGCCTGCATGACGTGGTCGCGGGTGTTCTCAGGTGGACCGGTGAAGATCTGGCGCTCGTGGTACTCCAACATACGGCGGTAAGACTTGGAGATGACACGCTTGCGGACGTCGGGGCTGGAGCCGACCTGGGCAAGCAGAGGAATCTCGAGAAGCATAGAGCAGGTAAGGTAGACGCACTCGAGGAGCTCAAGGTTAATGTGCATGTGGAAGGGGAGCTGTCTTTGTCTCTCCAGGCGTTCTTGCTCGGGGGTGATCTGGCTGTAGCGCTGCATCTGCAGGCCCTGGGCGAGCAGCTCCTTCTGGCGCTGGCTGCCGCAGATGTCCTGCAAGCTGTTTTGGCACTCGTAGATGAGACCAGCACGGAAAGCGCAGAGGCCGACCTGAGTGAGAGTGCGGTTGTAGAGAATCTGGGTGTTGATGTCGAACTGGCTGATGGTCTCCTGCAAGTGGGACATGAGCATCATGTCACGAGCCTTGTAGTACTGGTCGTGCAGAGCAAGGTGGTAGACCTGGCAAAGCATAGCGCGTGCGCGGATGATGCCCTCGCTCTCCTTGAAGAGGTGGCCGCAGAGAGTCTGGATGAGAGTGGTGATGTCGTTCTTGTTGTTCCTAGGGGTGACCTTGGAGTCAAGCTTGGCGGGCAGGGCGTTCCAGGTCTGCTCCTCCAGGATAGAGACAACCTGCGAAGGCTTGAAGTAGACGTGCTCCAGACGGCGGATGACAACACGGTTGACGTTCTCGGGGCCCTGGTTGAGCTCAGGGGTGGCCCTGCAGCGCTCGGCGTAAAGCTGGGCGCGAACAAGGTTGGCGTAGAGGGCAGTCTCGTCAGTCAGGCGCTCGACGTACTCGGCGGTGTGAGGGTCAACCTGCTGCAGAACACGGGTGAGCTCGTCATCAAGACGCTCGATGAAAGAGCCAACGCTGCCGGGGACCTTGAAGATCTTGCCGGGCTCGATGGTGGGCAGCTTCTCGTCGTCTTCCCACTCCTCGGCATTCTCAGCCACCATGATCTCCTTGTTGTTCTCAAGAACCTCAAGCAGGCGAGCGATCTCCTGCTGGGCGGCCTTCCAGTTCTCGTGGGACATTTGCGAGCCGGTGCCGGATGTGAGGTCGAAGCGGGTAGCGACAAGAGTGAGGAGGACGCGGACGCGCTGGTAGTCGTTGATCGCGACGTCCATAAGCTTCTCCATAATCTTGATCTGCTCGGCACGGTCGGTGTTCTTCCTGCCGCGAGACTCGACGATGGAGCGGAGGTGCTTGAGAATGCTCTCGGGCGTGTAGACCATGGCCTTGCCACCAGCACCGACCATGGTGAAACCCTCCTCGCCCTCCTCGATCTGGCTCTCGTTGACAACCAAGCTCTTCTTGGTCTTCTTGGGCGCGGGCGCCTCCTCGGCGGCGGCCTCCTCCTTCATGTACTGGTCGGGGTTCTCGCGGAAGCTGGTGATGTCGCTCTGGAAGTCGCGGTTGTTCTTCTTGATCTTCTGGCGCAGCGCGTTGAGGCCTTTCTGTGCGATCGGGTTCATCTTCTTGGGGGTGACCTTCTGTTTCTCGAAGGCCTCGGCAACGCTGGTCTCCAGCTCGGCGATGGTCTTGATGAACATCTTCGGGGGCTTGCCGTCCAGGTTGCGCATCAGGACAGGTACTTGGCGGTTCATGCGGTCGTATTGCTCGTTAATTACGTTCCAGTCAGAGATCCTTCCGGCGTTCTCGATCAGTTTGATGGTGCCCTCGAGCTCGTCGAAGCGCTTGTCCTTCGCGGACTTGACCACCGTGACCTTGTCCTCATCCTCGCTTTCCGAATCATCCGAGGCCTCGCGCAAGAAACGGTTGGCACCAGTCTTGCCATCGTCGTCGCTGTCGCTGTCGCTGCTGTCGTCGACGTCCGACTCCTCCTCCGAAGATTCTTCCGATGACTCGTCCTCGGAGCGCTCCTCGTTGATATCGAACTCCTCCTCATCGGAGCTCTCGCTGGAGCTGTCGCCGGCGTGGAAAAAGCGAGACATCGTTGCTGTGTGACCGGTCGTGTGACAGCGAACGTCGAAGATGTCGTGTGGGCCGTGTAGGGTTGGGTTGAGCGGTAACTAGGTCACGCCTCCTACTCGTCGTTGCTGGACACGACGGGCAGTAGTATTTCGTTCGAAAATCCAGCGGGAGGCGGTCTGTGCCCGGCTTGGCAGCTTGCGCTGAGGAGAGAACGCCATGCCTTGTGACTGTGACTCTACTTGCGTTTGACTTCACTTATGCTTTGATGCATTCATTTTGTCGGAAATAACACTTATTCGCAATAGAGAATCGATTGCGGGCTGCAGCAACTTCTTACATGCTGTTCAAGCCATGTCGGGCAAATTTTCGCAGCGACGAATGATATCGCCACTCTGCCAACAAGCAACTTGCGCGTACAAAAGCTTGCTGCCTCCTGTTCTATGATATTTGTAGCAGCCGCTACTTCGCCAATCCAGTGCTCGCCAAATACAAGTAACGCATGACACAGCTAGACCATCCTTGCCATTATCCCTTATCATGCATGCGCGAGACATGCACCAAATGTACGAATCCTGCCTCCTGAAGCAATGACGTTCCCCAAACCTCAACATTATTGAAGGGATAGAGGGGTTCGGGTGTTGGTGCTTTTTGGCCAGAGGCGAGCATTTCCCGGACATCACTTGTTCTGATTTCATACCCTCTCACTTCACCACAAGAAAATCTCCTTGCACTCGATTCGGCAGACACCATCTTGCGCGAAGAACGCTCGCATCTGTTTCGCTTGCGACTGTCATAGGCAATCCACCCTTCAGCCTTCGTTTCAAAAGCCGGCTTGACACCTCTCAAAACTTGACTTGGTCAATCTCAGACAGCACATCTCCTAGTCAGTTAGAGATATCTAACCTTGAGGCGATCCGACGATAGTGTAGAACATGTTTCGAGAAGAACGCAAGCCGGCCTTCCTTCCCTGTCGATTAGGTGGGATACAAGTACATGTACTGTAGCCCTGGACGTCTATACACAAGGTACTAGTAGTGAATGACGCTTTCCTGCCTGCCTTGCCTTCCCATGCCAAAATGCCAAGGCATATGCGAAAGGTCTCGAGGAAAAGAAAGCTAGTGGTCGATGAAATAAGAAGGTAGCCATTTGAGATGAGTGTTCGCAGTAAAAACATGCCTCCTCCCACGAATACGAAATCGAGCCAGTCGCGGTTCCAAAACCTCGCATAGGCATCCATAGGAAAGCAGAACACAACGCTCCTTTGATGAAAACCACCTCACTCCACCCAAGTCGGTACGAAGCATCAAATCCCAGACCAACAGGATAGTCGACCTGCGCACAAATCTCACCACCAATAATGCCCAATGATCCAAGCCCAGGAGGCAACCTCTATCCCATCACGTACCCACGTCCACATACCCTCCCAACACAACAGGCAAAACAAGACCACGAAAAAAGCAAGCTAAGTAAAGAAAAATCCAAAAGTATCCCTAATTCCGGTTCGATGCGAAGAATCACCTCGCCGTCAACATACCTAATCAGTTCCCTTGCGATCGAGGGAAGCTTTATTCTCTTCATTCGGTCTGGCATTAGTGAGTCTACGGCACTCCCCCGAAAAGCCGTACTGTACCTCCTACAATTTTCCACTTCCGCGATGAATTCACAGGCTCATGCATATCTACGTACACGAGTATGCCACCAACGCAAAAGGCAAAGAAACGGAATAGTCACAAAAAAAAAGAAAAAGAAAAGAAAGAAGAAAGAAAAAAAGACTCAGAAGCAAGCGAGAAGGTGAAGAAGGCAAAGACGCAAAGGGATAAGGGAAGAGAATATGCAAAACTGATACACACATGCCATTGCCCCGCGAGAGCGATGCGCTCGATCGAGAAAGCCAACCTATGCCATCCTATCCTAACCTTCTAATAAGCTATGCTAAACCTATGCTAATGACCCAACCTTACAAACCAGTTACTTTTTCGTTTTGTACACTCCACCACCAATGTCCATATCATCCAAGGAAAGAAAAGAAAAAAACAAATCAGAGACGCCCAGTTTTCCGTTTCAGTCGGGGCATTCTTCGCCCCTCGCTCCATGTGATGATGGCAAATTTCTCAAACCCCAATCGTACATACTTCAACCTCCCTCTAAGCACCACTATAAGGCCTCATCCCCTTCCCCTCATCATCATCCTCCGGCTGCGGAGGCGGCGGAGGAACTCCCTGGCCCGCGCCTTGATAGGCCGTGCCAGGCGCAGCAGGCATGTAAGGGTTATTGTTCCCCCCTGAGGTAGACTCGCTACGACCGAGCTGGGACATCTCAATGGGCGAAACGACGGATTGCACGGGCGGGAGGGGAGATGCGAAGCTCCCTTGCTGCTGACCGTAGCCATAGCCCGGCTGCTGCAGGTAGGTAGGCTGCGAAGGGCGCGTGGGGTAGTCGCTGTAGCTGCCTGAAGGCTCGTTGATGGTCGGGACTGAGGGGCCGTGGTAAGTGTTCGCAGCGTTGCTGGCTCTACGCTTGCCGCGCGAGGAGCCACGGCGGAGTACGCCGCGGACCTCGTCGAGGGACTGGTTGTCGTAGCTGCGGCGGGTGCCGGTGGGGCTGAGATCGTCGCGGCCGGAGGTCCAGGCTTCGTCGCGGACGAAGTCGGCGGCTGGGTCGCGGGCGTGCAGGTCGTCGACGATTTTGGCATCGCGGCCGGTGAGGCCTGCGCCTTGGTTTTCGTTGGCGGTGGCGCTGGAGGAGTCTTCGTCAGGTTTGGTGGGCGGGAAGAGGCGAAGTTCGTCTTTGGCTTTGGCGGCGGCGGTGATGTTGTCTTTGGCTTCGGTGTCGGAGATGGTGACGGAGTAGCTGGGATTGGCGGCGGTGCCGGCGGCTTCGTAGCCACCGCCGGGGCCGTAGATGGGAACGACCTTGAGAGCAGACACGAGCGCGCACATGAACTTGCTGCGGCGGGCGGCGCGGAGAGTCTCGTTCGCCCAATTGCCCTTGTGCTTGATCTGGACCTGGACTTCGAGTTTGCTCTGGTCGGTGGTGCCGAGAATCTCAATGTTGACGTCCGGGTGGAAGTCTCTGCTATTGTCCTTGTCTGCGACGAATTTGTTGAGCTCGTTCTTCAAGATTTGGATGTCTTCGAAGGTAGTGTCGAAAGAGACAAACACGGAGTATTCCTCCATCATGGCGTGGCTGCGACTCAGATTCTCGATGAATAGAGTGTTGAGCGTAATGTTGGGAACTTGTACCAGACCGCCAACCTTGTGACCGTTTGCACGCTTGAAGACTGTGAAGAGCAGACTGATATGCTCGACCGTGAACTGATCGGCGTTGATATCCACGCGATCGCCAATGTCGTAAGGATGCTTGACGAACAAGAAAATGCAGCTACCAAGAACTTCCTGAGTAGTGGCGGCGAAAACGAACGAGAGCGACAACAGCGCCGTACCAGCGGTGGCTAGAGTCGTGACGAAACTCTGGTTGAGGAAAGCCACAAAGACGAAGACGATAGCAATGAAGACGACAGTGCAGAGCAGTCTGTCCAGAACAGTGATGGCCTGGTCGACATCGTGCATGCTGGAGGAGATAGACTTGCGCTCGCGGCTGAACTCAACGACGGTTGTGACCATTTCTTCCAAGCTGATATCGCCGTTGGCATCCGAGTC
This sequence comes from Cladosporium sp. IMV 00045, assembly GCA_001931905.2. Classification (NCBI taxonomy): domain Eukaryota; kingdom Fungi; phylum Ascomycota; class Dothideomycetes; order Cladosporiales; family Cladosporiaceae; genus Cladosporium; species Cladosporium sp. IMV 00045. Next base: position 152,304 of record MSJI02000904.1, on the reverse strand, counting down.
GATAGCGACGAAAGCTTCTTCGGCAACCTGCCTCTTTTGTTCGCCAAGCACGTCGTGGAAATCGTCTTGCACAAGCGCATCGCGTCCCTCGACAACGAAGGACATCCAAATACGGCGAGCGAGAGCTTCAGAAGTACGCCTCTTCTCGAGGGCCTCGATAACGATAGAGTGAGCACTGTTGGAGTTGAACATCTCCCTACCGGTGATTTCAGAGGCGACATTACCGACCGCTGCGCTGATCTTATCACCGACGCGACCAACATTGCGCTGAATCAAACGCATAGGAGTTTGAGAGCCCGACCTGTTGTGACTGCTCTTCTTGGTTCCAAACTTCAGATCCAGTTGATCCGCAATGATAGCATCTTCCTCGGCGAACTCAGGGCAGTAAGCAGGGAACATGTTCCTGGATGCTTCGTAGAGCTGAGCGAGCAGGTAAATGTTGTGCTTTGACGCCTTGATGCGGGCGGTGAATTGCTTGCGGTGGTAGTTGATCGAGATAAGCTGAATGATGAGCTTCTCGCCGAGGAAGATGAGGGAGGCCACAACGAAAGCGGCAAGAACCCTCTCGACCACGTTCTCCCAATGTTGCGGCGATTTCGGGTCCTCTCCGTCTTGAGGCGTCGGCAGATTACGGCGGATCGGGTTCTGCAGCATGATAGGCTTGAACGTGGCCAGAGATGTCACAGTCCAGCCCACCAAGCTGAGGGGAATCTCAAGAGCTCGAATGACCAGCGAGTATTTCCTAATACCAGAGTTGACGACTCCGACAAGTAGCTGGAAGATGTAAGGTAAGAAGTGCGCTACGGTCTTGGAGACCCAGATACTGCACCAAACAACCTCGACCCAGACGAAGAACCTGAAAAGTGTCAGCAAATCCTGTCCATCTTCTTTTCCAAAACCCAACCCTCCGGCTGCAAGCTGTTTCCAGCGCATTCCCATAGCGCATCCTCCTCAGGTATCCATTCCACTCACCATCGAACCGTAACGTAACCAATCGTGGGATTATCCGTAATCGGCCTTGCACCAACAATAATCGGCACGGCCAAGCAAGCCGCCAGCGGCAGCACATACAACAAGTATCTCGTCACAACACTGAAGTTCAGAATCTTTGTGTAAATCCTGCCCATGACAGTGATAGTGTCCTCCTCGCCATCATATCCCGCGGCACCGCCTGGCTTCTGAAAAGCCGCAGCGGGCCCACGCCTGCGGCCGGTGAACAAGTGATCATTCTGCTCATTGCCTTCCTTGAGGGGCGCGAAGGCCGGGTTGTCGCTGCGAGCGCCCGGCGGGAAGCCGTTGGAGGGGACTTGCTCGAGGGGAATGTCGATGGTGGCGTCGTTGGGGTGGTGGACCATGGCTTCGCTGCTCTCGGAGTGCGAGAGGGTCTGGTAGCGGTCGTGCGAGGGTCGTTTGGAATGGGAGGGTCTGGGCGAGAGTGGCATTTGCTGGAGTGATGCCCTGTAGGGCCAAGCGAGTGGGCTGCAGTGCCTGGGGTGGTATTGATGTGCAGGACAACAATACGGTGGTGGGGATGAACGAATGCAGGATTGGTTGATGAATTGATGAAATGATGAAGTGAAGGGAGGGAACAAACAAGGAAGCAAGCAAAGCAAGGCAAGCAAGCACGTGGATAATGAAAGTGAGGATTGATGTGAAGGGTCAAGGTCGAGCGATTTGTCTGGGCCGATGGACTGACGTGTCTGTGTTCTGGGGGTGGTGGAAAAGGTGGAGCTTTGGCCGGGCGGCGCGTAGTAAGCCTTTGCCGATGTTGCAAAAGAGAATACGATTGGGTTGACGGGTGCAGCGTGGATGTTTCGCTAACGAGTGGATATGATTCGTATCGAGAATGGCATGTTCTATCAATTCTTCAAGACTGTCACATATATCCATTCATCAATGCCTCTCCAAACTTTTCGCCTACTTGAAATAGACATTGGGAAGTTTGGCAAGCCTCGGTACTGCCAGGCCCTGAGACTCGGACTCAACTTTTCCAGGTGCAGATCCGGTCCGCGCCATAGCTCGATCTGCAGGGGGATGAATGCGGTTAGAAGGAAGGCGTGGCAGGAGCAGAAAATAGCCCACTAGCACAACTCCCGGATCTGGTCAAAATTTCCTTGCCGTGTCGTTACATATATGCACCTACGGAAAAATGCGTACAACGAAAACCTTGTTGTCTCTATAGAGTTCAAAGAAGAAAGCATATATACACATCTCACCACCTCACTCCCACGCATCCCAATTGGCCCTCAAAACCTCTCCTCGAAACTCCCATGAAACATTCCCGACCTGACCAACGACTCGGAACCAGCCCAGCCGTTTGCCCCCTGGCTGTGGCTTTTACTCTGAACTCCCGTCTGCCGCTGTCATATGCAGGTCCGCGCGTCCAGTCGAGTCTGAGCGACGAGCCGATTCGCACGCCTTACGTCGGCGGCTGGTAATGGGGGCCTCTTCAACGGCGGTGGCGGCGGCGATTTGAAGAGTATCCAAATATCTCTCGAGAATCGAAGCGAAGTCCTTCAAAATTGATTGTATCTGTTGGGGCGTCGAACGAAAATACACCTAGGCCAACAGAGTACACAAAAGTGCCGTTCAAGTCTTCACAGCAATCATCCCCACAAAAATCCCTGTTGCACATTACAACACACTCGCACGCTTGCGCTTGCGAAGAGTAGGGTTGATCTGAACGATCTCCGTCTAACGAACACCACAGACTCGGATTGCGGATATCTATGGTAAGAACACCAAGAACGCTGTCGTTCATCAGCGGCCCGATCAAAGGAAAGGCCAAGAAACTCGCACTGTTCAAGAAACGACATGATCAAATAAAAAATCCCCGCCGCCGGTTCGCTTCGTGATGGGTATTGCCAATACACGCTCGATCCAATCCATCCCTGAATTCCCTCGAACCGACCGCTTGGACATTTGCTGTGGGGATTTTCTTCACGAACCCATACTCGCCATTCTATTGCATTGACCAAAGTTGCCAGAAAAGCAATGTACAGAGAATAAATAGTGCAATCGTTAGCGAGCCGTCATAGCCCCGATCAACCCTGAGTATACAAGGTGGGTTCTTGGAGGGCTGATACCAACATTTGCGAGTCAACACTCGAGCGCCTGCTGTGAACGGTATACCACGTCTAGCATGCTTGCTGGGAATGCCTTCCATCCTAGATTCCCATGCCTTAAGCATGTCTCAATCGGAGCTTGATAGTCAGTTGCTTCTCATGTGTGTTAGATGTCGAAGTACGTGCGTGATGGCTCGCATAACGATTATTAATGGAGCTTCATTAAAAAAAAAACGGAGGAGGTCAGGATCGGATTGGAATTCCAAGAATGATGAGTATGGGCTTTCCATCTGAGGAATATGTCCATTAATTAGGCTTTTCACGCTTTTTTGACCGCGCGACAGATGAAAGACAGCCTTCCAGCCCTATACTGCCCAGATTCGAGCGAGTGTCGGCGAAATATGATCTGAGCAACACATGTTTGGCTTTCAGAACCACAACGATAATATACTGATACATGAAATACACGTTCAACCCGCCAAGCAATCCATACCGAACATCATCGAAAGCCATCATCACCCTCCTCACTACAAGAAAGCACACCACCCAATATACATCTGGCACAAATTCCACGGATCGACCGCATCGCGAATCAACGCATCAACATGCCCCTCGACACTCAACGGGACCATTTCCTTCTTGAAATACCCCCTCAACTTTGCCTCAACACTGTCCAGAATCTCCTGCGGCGTCTCCGGCACGCCCTCCGTGTGCCTCTTCTTCTTGCCCACAAAATCCGTCGTGGGATCATACAAGAAAGTCTCCAGAATCGTGTTGAGCGTGTCCTTATTCTGCCTCAGCAGTCCCAACGTAAGCTCCGAGGAGCGCCGGAAGGGCCCCTCGTAGCCGTACGGGCCCATGGCGTCGACCATGTTCTGCGTGAGGCGGAAGGGCACCACTTCGGGCTTCTCGAACGTGCTGCCCTTGTCGAACAGGCAGTTGAAGTCGACGTGGAAGACGCCGCCTGTGCTTTCTTGCAGCAGGATGTTCTCGCCGTGCCGGTCGCCGAGCCCCAGCACGTGGCCTGTCATGGACATCACGGCCGCGGTGCGGGCGTAGCGCAGGCGCGCGTTGAACCACGCGTCCGGCTCGGGGTAGACTTCCGTGAACCATTCGTGCAAGCAGGGCGGGAATTGGGATTGGACTTTGGTGGTGAACATTTCGCCGCCTTCGGTTGGGGACTGTTTGCACGCCTCGTTAAGGTCGTTTCGGATCTGGGCGTAGTTCGGCCTGATGCCTTTGCGCATGTAGATCTGGAGGAGGATGTCCCGGATGGGTTTGATGCCCTCCACCCATTCCAGAATGCCTGACTCCTCGCTCAGAGGGGTGACGGCGTATGTCTTGATGTACAGACGACGCTTGCTGGCTTCGGCGTCGCGCTTGAGAGCTCTGTTGATGACGCCGTTGAATTCCATGAGACGTTGGTCCTTTCGAAGATCATCTTTAGGCTTACACAGCAAGCCGTATGATTTTCCATCAGATCCCTTGACGGTGACCTTCTTCGGTCTTTGCAGCGAGCTGAGAACGAGAACACTATCCTCGAAAGCCTGGATTGTGATCTTGTCATGCGCGAATGCCTTGTGCGCATAGCTGCGGATGCGAGTACTATCAGCTCCCGCAGGCATGCTGGCGGTCAGAGTGGTTTCCAAAGGCACTACGAGAGCGCAAGGGGCGAGTTTGTGATTGAAACCCAGGTCTCTCGAGAGGCTCGCCTGTGATTGCCTAGGCTCGACTGGTGCTTCAGAAGCTTGCAGCAATCCATCAGATAACCGCTGGCCTGCGGCGATCATGAGTCTCAGGTCGACCGCGTTGGCATCTTTAGATTTCGACTTGGGATCTTTGAGCTTGTTGATGACCTCCACAGCCCTTTCGCGTCTCACCCTGTCTGACGCTCGAGAGACTGCGAGCAGACTCCAAAGTGCTTGGCTTGGATACGTCGATGCGATCTTGGTGATGACTTGCGAAAGCTCCTTCCAGACTTCTGGCTGAGGATGGCTGATGCGCGATAGCATCTGTGGCAGAGCTTGGTAGAAGATATATGGCGGCACTCTCTCGAAGTACTTTCTGACTTGCCTGTTGCACATCGTGAGCGCTCTGGCTCGCTTGTCAAAGACATCGTGGCTTTCATTCTTGTCTCTCTTCACAGCGCTGAGGCCAAGGTCGAGCCAAAGCGTCAATATCTTTGGGATCGTCTCGTGCCAGTACTTGTTGCCGAACGGTATGGATCGAAGAAGATTCTCAACCACCAAGCGAGGCAGTTCACCACACAGCAGCTGTGAGCTCTGCTTTGATTTCGGCTGAGCCTTCTCCACCTCGAGAAGTTTGTTGTAATGTTTGCCCAAGTAATAGTGACCCTTCTCCCATCTTTGGAACGTCTTTGCCGCATACTGATACTTGGCGGTCATATCCTTGGTTTGGGTCTGGCCAGATGCATCGAGCCACTTCGCAAGCAGCAGATGCGCCTTTGCCAGCAGCATATTCTGCCTCTGTCCTTGGAACTCACTGTTCTTCGACGGCATGCTCGTGGAATCTATGCTCTCGCCCTCCACGTCAAAGACTTGTGACTTGATGGCTCCTTCCAATGAAGATATCGCTTGCCTGCCATGCCCATCGCGCCAGAGAAGTCGAGCCTCCTCCAGCTTCGCCGCCTTGTCGCCACACTCGTACGCCTGCAACACCGCGTTGTAAGCAGCCTCGGTATTGCCTGCTTTGCGCGCGAGTCTGGCGGTCGTCAGCCACAAAGACCCGATCTGTGACTGTGTGGAGTGCTCATGAGATTGGAACATGGTGCGCCGTACACCGAGAATGCTCTGCTTGTCAGACAAGTACGAGCCCACGACATCCAATCGCTTCTCGAGTCTTTCAAACAAGTCCATCATCTTATCTCCATCTTTGCATTCGCCAATGGCTTCGATCTCACTCAGCAAATGCAAGCGTCGCAGGTCAGCATGACAGCCGTGTAGAGAGCTGCTACCCGCAACCGAAATGCCAGTTGTGACTGATCGCCGCATCTTTCGTACTTTTTCTATGAGAGCATCCGGGTCATCCAGCTGATTAGCATACACGGCGTGGCCAATGCCAATGTTGAAGTCGTCGACCATGTTCTCTGGGGCTTTTTGAAGCTTCCTGTTGAGACTTTGCATGTCCCCTGACATGTAGCTCGCCTCGACGGCTGCAGGTAATAAGTTGGCTATCGCAGACGGTTCCTGTCCTGCAGCCTTCCTGTCTTCAAGAAAGCTGTCCGCATAGCGTAGAAGCTGGGAGTAACGACCCGTTTCACGCAGGCATTGGAGTAAGCCTGTCTGCAGCTCTTCGTTATGCGGCTGTGATGCGAATTGTAGCTCGTACCAAGCCTGAGCGGCTGTCCATCGGCCTGATCTGGCGTGAAGGGTGGCTTGTTGCTCGTCTGATAAGATGGTCAGGTGGGCAGAGATACCCTCTAGACCGTCGGGTTCGTCGATCTGAGCGTAGATGTCAATGAGACGGTCATTCATCTCATCGCTTCCGGAATCAGTCGACGCAACAGGGATCAGCGGACGTGATTGTCGTATGTACTGCTCCCAATTGAACAGTGCTCTAGCGTATGTTCCGCACTCCATGGCTCGTGTTGCGACCAAATCTGCGGGAATCGTGGCAAGGAATCGCTCAATCGTCTCAATCTGTCCTTGGTCCTGGATTTCGTTGAAGTCATTGGGCGAGTGGCCGGTTCGGTAAGCGGTGGCACGAGTATCGGCTACGGACTTCTTCTTTTCGCGCAGCCAGATACACATGTAGTCCAAGCTGGTGAACACGCTCTCACTGCAGAGGCGAATGGTCTCGGCTTCTGCGGTATTTGTAGACTGGTCTTTCAAAACAGCTGAGATCTCATCTTGGATGCCTTTCGTTTCGGATACTGTGCCTCCAAGGATTACGTTCGTCAAAGCATATGGCAGTAGGAACGTTGCGATGGAGAGATCATGACCCCGAATGATACGAGCCAATAGAGGGAAAACCATTTGTGGGTTGTCTCCTTTTGCTTTCCACATGAGATCAAAGACAAGGGTTCGTAGCCAGGAAGAATGATCTGTTTCGCGCGAAAAGCCTGGATACGACCTGTTCGAGGGTGCGGTCGAGGAGGCGCTTGTCACATGATATCTGGAAGTCAAAAAGGGCGTGAGTGTCGTCCGGACATTTTCAGGCATGTCCTGCCAGCGCTGGGCCACAGTAGTTCCTTGCGTTGCTCTCGGTCTCAAAGCAGTGGTATCCTTGAAGCCGCAGAATCTTAGGAGCTCTTGCATGACATATGCGAGGAAACCTTGAGCGCGAGCGTTGCTGACCGATTTGAAGGCTTTGACCAGTACATTCTCGAGGAAGACCACGACCCACTCCACGGTCTCGTCGGCCTTTTCGAAGTTCGACATGACCATCAGCGGTTTCTTGAGTTTGGACGCGTCAATACGATTGGGATCCAAGCACCCGACAATACCGAGGCATTTACCGCACAGCTCGGCTGCTTCATCACTTTGGTTGGCCATTATTGCAGTGGCGTCGAGTAATGATCGCACAAGGTCGGCCAGCCATTGTTCTGGCTGTTCGCTGATGGCCGCATCGTGAACAATACTCTGATGCGTTTCAAGAAAAGGCGCCAGTTCTCGCAATGCTTGAACAACAACAATTGGAGACTCTCCCTTCAACCGCTTCGCGAATGCTTTGAATCTGCCCTCCGGCGGCTCCATATTTTGAAGGCGATCAATCTCGGCTCCATATTTCTGGAGAAGAGGTATGCTCGACAGAGACGGCAATGTCATGATAATCTCGTTGATGGTCGTGTTGTGGTTCGAGATCATGTCACCAACCAAGGTATGCGTGACCTGCTGGAGATGTGGCGACATGCTGTCCCAGTGTTCAATGATAAGTGCAAATGTCTGATCGGTAATGACCGCAATGTCATCACTGTCCAGTACTGGAATGAGATCGATCCAGGTTCCCCATGCCGTCTCACACAGTTCTGGTTTTTCAATTGCGGACTGAAGGCATGCGCGGATTTGTGGAAGAGCTATGGTAATGGCATCTCCCGCCAAAACGGTCATTTCATTGATCCCTTCTAGACACTTGATCTTGTCAGCTGTTGTGTGGGTATCCAGATTGGAAGCGAGGACCAGCGAGAAATTTGTCATTATGCCCAACACGTGCGTCTCGAAGAACGCAGACAGTGTTTTGCTCATCTTCGAGTGAGCCTTACTATGGCCAGGCAACCGCTCGGCCAGATTTGCAAATATGTTGAAGGCTTGATGGGCTCTCGACTTCCTCTCGGTCGGTTGTTCTGCGATGAATTTGAGGAGCTCACAAGCAAGTAGTGTGGGATCCATCTTAACCAAGTCTGCGAGATCGCTTCCGTTGAACCCTGGCGCGACGTCCGTCAAGCACTGCAGCGCAGCCTCTTCGACATCCACGCCTGGCTGTGACAGTAGGAGCGTGAGTATGGCAGCCATGTTGCTTCTCGGTTGAAGGCAAACGTCGTGAACAGTTGCATTTCCTCCACGAGCTGCTGCAATGCGCTGTAGGATGTCTTTCTTGCGGTGTAACACCAGGGAGGGAATTGTGTTCCGCTCGGTCATTGCCAGGAACTGGTTGACGTCCAATCCAAGGAGATCGCAAAGCTGCTGGATTTTTTGTGGGCGCAAGTGGATGTCAAGGACCACAGATACGGCAACAGAAGGCCAGTATGGAGCAAAGAGCTTGACGGCAGGAACACCCTTGTGTTGAGCGACGGTTTCAATTTCGGAGAACGCAAGGCCGCACACCAACGGATTCGTGTGTCCAAGCAAGTCCACGAGCTGTAGAAGTGCCAAGTTCAGCTCTCTATCTTCGCTCACCATTGCCACCGAGCCCCATGCAGCGATCAAAGTCTCAAGCTCGCTGGCAACATTTCGATCGGACAGCGTGCGAAGGCATTGAAAAGCGATCTGTCGATTGCGGGCTAATAGTTCAGCAGAAAGCTCGCTGCGAAGGAAGACAGGTAAGCAGCGACCTGCAGCTAGTCTGAGCTCACGCAAGGAGCTTTGCAATGACCGCAAACAATGTTGTCCGGGCCTCGAGTTGCCTAGATCTAAAAAGGGTGGCTCGATGGTATGCTCGAGACATGTTTGAACGGCTTCCATGGACATGACTCGCAAGTGTTTGCTATTTTGCAGTTCAGGGGAGTCCAGCAGCTGAGAGATGGCTCGTAGTAGTAAAGCATGATCGTATTCTTGTGCTGCAAGCTCTGAGATTGTCGACCACACGGATTCTTGCTTTCTCGCATCCAGTTTGTTGTACTGACCAAGTGCTCGTGTGGGAAGCAATGAAAAATCGTCTGTAATTGTACCAATCAACAATTCTGCCAGTCGTGTTTGAAGTCGGCGCTTGTGGTTCTCAGGGTTCGACGAGTCGAGTTTACGGCGCTTCGAAAGACCGGCACGGTCTTCACTTGTCTGATCTACATTGGCAACCTCTCGACATTCGCTGAACAATGGAGTCTCGTCCATGAACTCATCGTCTGTCAGGTCTCTTCCTTTCGGTTGCAAATTGGTAGGGAAATCGAATCTCGATGCGAATCTGACAGCCCAAGTAGCCATGACGGTCACCAGATCGTGATCGAGATCATTGCAAAATTCAGCGTAGCCGAGAGAATACATCGAGGGCCACAAAAGATCCGCGGCTCCGGAGTGACGCTTCAAGGTGTCTAGAAGCCGTTCGGCCACTGCCTGTTGTAGCTGCCGTGATGGTTTTATTTGCTGTATATCGGTCAAGATTGAACGCAGCAGCTGCACCAAAGGCGCATATTGCAGACGTGAGAGCAGATTAGTTACAATGCCGTCCCAAGAGTTATACTTTTCCAGAAAGGGTCGCATCTGAATGACGACTCGCTGAAGTCTCAATTGCGTATCTTCTAGCCATCTCGGAGCCGAGCAGTCGACATTGATGAGAACAAGCACGAGCTTGAATGCAGATTCAGCATTGGCGATTTGTGTTTGGCAGTCATGGGACAACGCAACAGCATTCTGCGATTCGGGCCAGAGTTTCGATATCCAGCGTGCTGGAGGCAAAGTGACGATATTGTTGCCCTTCACAAGATGGCTTTGCGTTTCGAGGGCGACGATGGCATCTGCGTTAGGTGTTAATGAAAAGTCAAGGTCTATCTCTTTGACAAGCAACACTTACCATTCACACAATCCCTCACCAACGCCTTAACATCCTCAGCACCCCTCCAAAGCTTAATAGACTTCTCCAAAGCCGCCACGGCCTCACCAACGAGTCCACCAATCCTGAGTCTCTCGCATCTTGGTCTACCAACAAGAGCCATCAACCTGGCCAGCAGCCACAGAACAAGCGGCGGGCCATCCGCACCGATCGGGGCGAAAAGTACCTCAGGCTGCCTGACGATCGTCGCCTGCACGACCGACAAGCTATCCTCAGCCTGCGGAATCAGCAGGTCATACTGCGCGAAAGGATCATCTCTGGCGAGGACCGAAAGGCCGGCTTCCACGACGACGCTGATGAGTTGTACGTTAACGCCGAGGTCTGTTTCGGGGGTGGCGGCTGGGTTGTGAAGGATCTCGTGCAGGAGGCCGGAGAAGGTGGCTTTCTCGTTGCCACCTTGTTGCTGTGGCTGGTGCTGTTGCTGGTGCTGTTGTTGCTGAACCTGCGTGCTTGCACGGCCGACGATCTGGTTTTGCACGATTTGTGCCGCTAACGTTGAGGGCGGTGGTGCTTCGTTACCGGCTCCGCCGTTGGTTTGGATGTGAACGCCATTGCTGGTGCGTGGATCTCTCATTGATGAGCCATTCGTGTTGGCTCTGTTAAGAGCTTGAGGGTGGCGTGCCATGATGTGATCATTTTCATCTCAAGGCATGTACTTCTGGTCTCTAATGACTCGAAGAGCATCCAGAGAGAACTTCATGTATCGTTACCTGAATGGAGGATCGCCAGAAGTGAGATGATTTAAAGATAAATATAAAGTTCCCCAGAACGAAACGCGCCCAAACCATGCGCGCCCAAATTGAAAACGCGGGGAACCAGCGCAACACGTGACCCCGATCTTCAACCTCACTCACCTCTAAGCACGTCCATATCTCTAGATGTAACAAAACAATAGCACATCGCGCAAAAATGCCAACCTTCAGCTCCAAGAAATTCCGTCCCTCGTCCTACGACAACACTCTACCGGCGCGCTACCGCGCAGCCCTAGCGCGACACCCGTTCGCGCTATTCGGCCTGCCTTTCATCGGCACGATGCTGCTTGGGTCCTTCTTCCTGACGCCCGCAACCGCGCTGCGCTACGAGCGACACGATCGGAAAGTGAAGACCATGACCGAGGATGAGAAATTGGGGATTGGCAAGGACAGAAGGAGGATTGATATGAAGGAGGAGTACTATGTGAGTTTCCCCGTTTCTTGGATTTGCAGCACTCTGGGAAAGAAAAGGAGACGATCGATTGGGTGGTTGGAATACAATCTGGTTGCTTTCTTTTCTCTTGGGAGATAATGTTGAATCTTGGATATTCGGATAGAGAATGCGGAACGACAATCGCTGACTATCTTGCAGAAACTCGCCGCGAAGGACCTGGATAACTGGGAACAGAAGCGCGTGAAAAGGCTACCCGGCGAGCACGATGGAGTTTTGTAAGCAGCGTGGGAAACTTGCAACAGCACGGACGAACGAACTTTGGCAAAATAGCAAAACATTGTATTTTACGAGCGCAGGCGTTTCTGGCGAACAAGCATGGGAAGATTCCGGGACAAAGTGTACGATATTTGCATATGCAATGAGAAGAGAAGTGGAAAGTGCGAGGGAAATATTTCAGAAGACCTTCTTGCAAGAATGGAAGGAACAATCCAAGAAACGATCCACTGTCTTGCCTCTTTTCTTCCTTTACCTCTTTCCTACTACGATAGAGGATGTGCAGCTCTACATGGCCGGATGGCCAAAAGAAAAGACCGCCTCCAGGAATGATGCAACCGATGCAATCTTCATTGGAACACTTTTTTTCCCCATGGAAAGAAAACTAGAGGTGAAGAGAAACGCAAGCGAAAACGACTCGCGATCTTATAGTCCTCCTTTTTGCATCTTTGAGCTTACGCCTGAACCCCCAGGATGATGAAACTAGATCTCCAAACACATCCAGTATAAACAAAGAACGCGGCATTTGCATTGCCAGAAAATCAAGGGTATCAGTAACAACACCGAACTCGTCCACCTTCGAATCTCAACAAATTAGAAACACAACGACAAGGCAGAGAGGAAAGGAGAGGTTTTGGTGTTGATTTGGAACCGCACTGAACCGCAAGGAAGGCTGAAGTTGAAGTGAAAAAGAATTTCATTTGCATATATCGTTATAAACAGCAAAGCAAGTAAGCAAGCAATTGAACCATCAAATCCATAATCATGATCATGATTTCCCAAGAAAAGTCAAGCAAACTCCTCAACCCCACCGTCACCTCAGATCACTGTATAACCATCCCCTCCATTCGTCTCTCTCAACTCATCTATTTCGCACCACCACCCTACATCTGCGGACTCCCCACAAGACTAGGATCCCTCTTCGGCCTACCAGAAAGCGTATCGACCGTCTGCGTCAGACCAAGCCAGAACTCGTTCTTAGGCCTACGGTCCTTCCAGTCCGTCTCCTCGCGCTCGATCTTCTCCATCGGGGAGAACTTGACCCTCGCGCCGCGAATGCCAATGACGGCGGCAGACAGGGGATCAGCGGCAGTGGCGTCCTTGCCGCGCCCGTGCTGCTCCTCCAGGTGCTGCAGGGCTTTGATGCCGAAGCGGACGGCGCGCACGCGGTCCATGGGGGACGGGGTGCCGCCCTGCTGGACGTGGCCGGGGACGGCGAAGCGGGAGTCGAATTTGCCGCCGCTCTCCTCCTTGATGATGTTGGCGATGGTTTCGGTGGAGTAGGTCTTGCTGGCCTTCTCGTTGCGCAGGATGATCTTGCCGGAGCGCGTGTGGCCCTTGTCCTTCTCGAACTGGTCCTTGAGGAGCTTGATGTCTTCGACGAGAGTGTTGAGGCGGATGCCCTCCTCGGGCGTGTAGACCGCCAGGGCGCCGATCGAGAGACCAGCGACGGTAGCGATGTATCCGGAGTAGCCGCCCTGGGTTTCCACGACGAAGACTCTGCGGCGCGACGCGGAGGCGGACTGCCGGATGGCGTCGCAGTAGTCGATGAGGGCGTTGAGGCACGTGTCGGAGCCGATCGAGTATTCGGTACCGGGGACGTTGTTGGAGACGGTGGCTGGGATGACGACCATGGGGATCTTGAGAGAGCTGTACAGGGAGCGAGCCTTGCGGAGCTCAGAGACGGCGGTGAAAGCCTCGAAACCACCGACAACCCAGAGAGCGTCGATCTTGTACTTGCTAAAGCAGTGGGCCACGGTCTCCATGTCCTCGGAAGGCAGACCACGGTTGGTACCGATCTCGGAACCACCCTTGGAAGCCCAGTTCTCAGCCTCGAGCCAGGGGACTTCCCTGACGGAGCTGAACTCGTCGTCGTGGTGTCTAATCAAGCCAGGGAAACCGTTGTGAAGAGCAACCGGGGTGTGGCCGCGGGTCAGGCAGTATGCAACAGCAGCTCTGGTGGCAGCGTTCATGCCACCGGCGGGCGCACCCACGTGGATGAGACCAACACGCATGCGCTTCTCTTTGGGAAGCTTGTAATCGTCCTTGTTCGTGGCGGTCATGTAGTTGAAGGCCTGCCAGTACTCGCCAAACTCGGCGTCTCTGCCCTGCATGGCGCCCGCAAAGTCCTTGTTCTCAATCTTCTTGGCCACATCCTTGGTTATCTGGACGGCCTCGATCAGACCCTTGCGGACGATCTTGTTCTCCACAATGGCAATGACGGGCGAAGGAGTCTCGGGAGTGGCCTCGAGGACGGCTCTGACGGCCTCAACACCCTGCAGGGTCGCGAGCATTCTGTCGTAGGCGCAAGCGGTACCGCCGCGCTGGACGTGACCGAGGGTAGTGACTCTGGTGTCAAGACCGACCTTGTCCGAGAGCAGGTCCTTGACCATGCTGGGAGAGATTGGGTTGAGGTCCCTGTCGTGAGCACCCTCGGCGACGACGACGATGGTCTTTCTCTTTCCGAGCTCTCTGTGCTTGCCGACGATGGAGCACATCTCCTCCTGCCAATTCTCACTCGGGGGGTTCTCGGGGAGGAAGACGAAGTCGGCGCCGGTCGAGACACCGGCCATGAGAGCGAGCCAACCGCAATGCCTGCCCATAACCTCGATAACGAAGGCACGCTGGTGAGAGAAGGCGGTGGCGTCGATGAAGTCGATAGCCTGGCAAATACGCTGCAGGGAGCTGTAGCAGCCAATAGTGGCGTCCGTGGTGCTAAGGTCGTTGTCAATGCTGCCGACCAGACCGACAATGTTGAGGTGTCTGAAAGGCTTGACCTCCTCCGCGGTCCTCAAGCCAGTAGAAACAATTTCGTCGACAAGGCTGGGCCACTCGCCTCTGAATCTGTCGGCACCGGTAAGAGAGCCGTCACCACCGCAGATAACGAGAGCGTCAATACCCTTCTCGATCATGTTGTTCGCAGCCGTGAGACGGCCCTTGCGCTCGTGGAAAGCCATGCAGCGAGCGGTACCAATGAGAGTGCCACCCTCGGACAGCCAGCCTCTGACATCCTCCCACTTCATCTCCTTGATCATGTCGCCGCCGTCGACGAGACCCTGGTAGCCCTCGTAGACGGCAAAGGCGGTGCAGCCGGAAGCGATGGTCTGGCGGACGACGGCTCTGACGGCGCCGTTCATGCCGGGCGCGTCACCGCCAGAGGTCATGACCGCGATCTTCTTCTTGCCGTCAGGCATGGCGGGCGGTGAGAGGTTGATTTCGGCCATGTTGGAGGTGCGAGGCGGCGGCGGAAGAAGAAACAATGATAAAAAAGTTATCAGTAGATCACCGCAGCGCGGGGTGAAAGCTGTTTGGCTGCACTAGCGAGGGGCAGCTAGCTGGTGGGAGAGACTTGGAGATTGAGGAACGTGAAGATATGAAGAGGTAATAAAAGGGAAGTGAAGTATGGGGAAGAGAGGAAAGAGTTCAGGTAAGGTAAGGTGAGGTAGTGTTGCTCACACGAGGGACGAGACACTGGTACAGTCAGTAGTCAATGCCATTCGGCGGCATCTCTGCCTCAACAATACACTTTTTACGCCGAGTCCCCACCAAGCCTAACGTCACCGCGCCAGGAAGGCCTGGTCATGTCGGACATGGCATGTTCGACAGGGATTGTTTTTTTGTTCTAGTTGTGATATATCATCTGTTGAGGTGAAACAAGAGGGACGAGTCTTCATACTCAATCTGAAGTCAATTGTGAATGCACACATGTGCCCTTTCATCTTCATGCCCAATCTCAATCATCAAACCTCCAACAAGTCAGCAAACAAATCGATCATCGCCAGACTTTGAGATCCACGCTCGAAGCCAGAGCTAGAGCCCTACTAGCGCCCGCCGCCTTCCACAACGTCATGGTAAACACATAATTATCAGCAACAAGCAGAACTTGATATTTAGTCCTCCACGTGGCTTGTGGTTGGCAAGATCGGTGATAAAGGTGGTTAAGTGGTATAAGCGCAGCTGGACAAGATAGGGTATATGTACCTCAGTGTACCGCATGCCTACTTGCTCTACGGGGAATTATATTCATCTCTCTATCAAAAGCCACAGCTTCACGCAGCGGGGTACAGCTCAGCCTTTTGGATGCGGTGAGACACGTGCAAAAAAGCACCATGCATATCGCGTAGGTACCCTTACACACATCCACTGCCAACCACGCATATACCCATATCCAAGAGCAACACCGCACACCCAATGCATTGCGCAGTAGTCCATCCAAATAGATAATCAATCTCACGCAACCCTCCCCCACCCCTCCCAAAACCCAACCCCAGGCCCCTCCCTCCCAACCTCCCAAACCAACTCCTCCCCCTTAAGCGAACTCAGTCCCAACCTGCCCGCGCCAGAATTAAAACTGACCCAAACGACCCTCCTCTCATCCGCGTCCTCCGCCTCAGACAGCACCAGCATCGCCTCCCTCTGATCCAACTGCCAGCTCTGCTCCGTGCGCGAACGTAAAGCACCAGCCAGTAGAGTCGCGAGAGCAGAGTCTGCCGCTTGCGCGAGGTCGAAGACGGTGCTGAAGCGTAGTGCTGGCTTGTCAGGCGCGGAGAGGAGGAAGGTTGGTGTTGCGGTTTGGTTCTGCGTGAGGGATGTTTCGGCCGTGATGGCGAGGGTGAGTGGTGATTCCGTGCCTTGCGTCTTGACCTCCACTTGTGCTGTCGAGACGAAGTTGGCGTTCAGCGCTGTCACGAGCTGCTCGGCGTTCGTGATTTGAGCGGTCTCTGGCAGTTGGAAAGTCGCGCGTGTGATTGTGGTGTCGACTTCGGCTAGTTTGAGCACTTGAGCGGCTTTGGCGATGTACGAGTTGACTGCGTTGAGGGAGGATTTGTGCAGGAGGAAAGAAGTCAAGGGCTTCAAAATGGACATGACGGGTTTCTCCTCGTTGCGGTCGGCCATTGGTTTTGGCATCTCTGAGCGTTTTCTCAGTCTCTCCCGATGTGCTTGCGAGAGAATCAGTCGCGCGCCCAAAGCCATGGCTTGTGCTATCGCGTCGTCGGGGTTAGACGTGTTGATCTGAGTTCCACTTTCTTGCTCCAGGGGTACCAGATCGATGTGAACATCTACGGCACTCTCATCGTTCGCCGTGGTCGTAGGTAGCCTGATCGTCTGCCCTCTCATCGCAACACCTAAAGAAGCCAACGTCCTCCCCTCGCGCGTCATCTCGTAAAAGAGTTCCTCGTCGAAAATACTGTCCCTAGCATGTCTGATCCTCGCCTCAAGCGTAGTCTCCGAATCATCCGACGCGGAAGGCAAATACGACCTCCCAACTTCCCTTCCGTCCCTCACAACAGTAACCCTCAAGCCCGTCGGCTTCGCCCCAAACCCGCGCTCGAGCGAAATGCTTCCGTCAGGATTACTGTTGAGAGCCGCAACATTCCTGACCGCGAACTCCGACGAGCTCTCGCTAAAACCATACCTCACACCCAACCTCTTCGTCCTCGGAATCCGACAGACGCTCCAACCCTTCGAGCTGATCGACAGCATCTGATCCCAGAACTGCGTCTCTTTCCTTACATTATCCTCCAACCTCCTCGCCGCGCCGAGGATATCGTCCGCGCTCCGCTGCAGACTGCGCATCTTGACGTTGCGCGCCAGCACGCGGTCTTGCGCCTGTTTGGCCTCGTCCACGGGCATGCGCGCCCACACGTCAGTGCCGAGCGTCTTTGGCGGCACGCTCTCCCTGAGAGCTTGCGACATGGAGTGCTGCGCTTGCGCGGCGTGGTCAGATTCCAGGAGCGAGACGAAGTCGAGGGCCATCATGATTTCGTTGTGGGCAATGCCGACTTGCTGCATCATTTCGACCTTGGCCCGGTGGAGCTGCTCGCGCGAGACGGGTTGGCCATTTTGGGTGGTGTCTTTGGTTTCTGAGATGCTGTCTTCGTCGTCGGATGTGCTTTGGCTTGGGGAGAGGGCGCCATCTGTTGCGACTTCTTCTTGGAGTGAGGATTCGGTGATGTTGCGAAAGAGCTGGCCTCGCTCGACTTGGACGCGGGCGAGGACGTCGATGATATTGGGTGAGTCGGGCTTAGTTAATGGCCATGGTTGGAAGGAGAGCGGCGACATGTCTGTCTTGTTTGGAGTATTGTAAACATGTGGTTGTAGATTATTAGCTCGGCAGTTCTAGAACGCAGTAGCTTTAGCTTGTAGGGATGCCCTCCGCTCTCTGCTGGCGTTCCTGCGTTGCGTATCACCTACCCGCAAAGTCCATCGGTCGGAAGCGAGCCGAGCGATCAAGCAGCAGCGTCACATGTCAAGTCAGCCACCACCGCACAGAGATCATGTACCCCTCTCGTTATCGGATCACAAACAAACAAACCGAGCAATAATTGACAAACGCCAATTGATGTTGGTATAAAACATACCACATTTCCCTTCTACTGTGGTCCTGTGTAGACTGCCAATTCCTTCAAGATGACCACCAGATATCGTGTAGAGTGTAAGTGAACCATCTCGCCTCTTTCAATGCGACGTGGCATATCACTAACACTTCAAGACCTACAGACGCATTGAAGGTACATATATACCATATAGAAAGAGAAATGTCAACATCAATCACTAACACCCCTCCTTCCTCAGACGCACCGTCGTGACCAGCTGGTAGGCCTCTCCCCGAATTATTCCCTCCTCAGAAGGAATCAAGAAATCCAAAACCAAGAAACTCAAGAAAAAAAAAGAAAAAAGAAAAGAAAAAAAAACTAGTCTCTAACATCCCTCCCAGATCGAATGGATCAAAGGGCTCCTCGCCGTCCCCTTCGTCCTGCACTCCCAACCAACCGCGATCCATGAATCCTCCCGCCCCGACGTTGCCAGCATGGCCATCGACGCCCACACGCGCTACAGCCAAATCATGAAAGATGTCGAGCAGCTGATCAACGACCACATCGCGCACCAGTCATCCGGAACCGCCCACGCTTCAAAACTGAAACTCCTCGTCCCCTCCGTCGGCCTCTTCTTCACGCCCCTCCCCCTACAAGACGCCTTCAACTACCAAGACCGCAAGCGCTGCATTTCCTCCCGCCGCTTCGTCCCGCCTTCCTTCAACGACATCCGCCTCGTGCTCAACACCGCGCAGGCAATGTCGCTCGTGCGCACGAGTAAACTCGACCTCGTCACGTTCGACGGAGACGTCACCCTCTATGACGACGGCGAGAGCCTCACGCCCGACAACCCCGTGATTCCACGCATTTTGGCCCTGCTGCGCGCCGGCACGCGGATCGGCATCGTCACTGCTGCAGGCTACACCGAGGCGCACAAGTACCACGAGCGCCTGTACGGGCTGCTGGACGCCGTGGCCGAAACGCCAGATCTGGCGGAGCAGGCGCGCAACCGCATCGTGGTCATGGGCGGGGAGGCGAATTTCCTCTTCACGTACACGCCCGACGTGCAGTGTAAGCTGCAGCCCGTGCCGAAGGAGGACTGGGTGTTGCCGGAGATGCGCAGCTGGACGGAGGAGAACGTCAAGGAATTGCTAGACGTGGCGGAGCGCGCGCTGAAAGACTGCGTGCACGCCATGCAGTTGCCCGTGTCGGTGTTGCGGAAGGAGAGGGCGGTGGGGATTTATCCAAGCAAAGGGACGAAGTTGGCTAGGGAGCAGTTGGAGGAGACGGTGTTGGTGACGCAAAGAATTCTTGTAAGATTCTTGAAAGGCCTGACTGAGGGAATTGTTCTTCGGATTCACTGACCAAAATTTCACGACAGGAACTCTCCGAAGCAGGCAAACGCATTCCCTTCTGCGCATTCAACGGTACGTGTCTCACCAGCCCCAAACCAACCCTTCCCCCCAAACTCACAAGACTCCCAGGCGGCAACGACATCTTCGTCGACATCGGCGACAAATCCTGGGGCGTGATGGCGTGCCAACGCTATTTCGGCGGGATCTCAGGGGGCAAATCCCTGCACGTAGGGGACCAGTTCCTCAGCGCGGGCGCGAACGACTTCAAAGCGCGGCTGGCCAGCACGACGGCGTGGATTGCGAATCCCGCGGAGACGGTGGGGCTGTTGGATGAGATTGGGGAGATGGTGAAGGGGAAGGAGCTATGAGGATACCTTACCCAGGTTTTGGAGTGGGAAATCGAGTTGGTGGAAGGAAGGTGGTGAGAGGATGGGCTGGAGAAGGGCAACGAATGTCGGGAATTGAGGCAAGATAGCATATAGCGAATAGCATGAAAGAAAGCCATGAATAGAAAGAAAAGCAAGAAACGCATGAATATGCCCATGCTTGTTAACAGTTCGTTTTGCTCGTGTCTGCTTTTCTTTGCCATGACAGACCAGCCAGGCCAGTCCGACAGCCAGCCATCCAGCCTCATCACTCAAGTGTCGACGCCTCATGACCAGCCCAGAAAGACGGGACCAAAAATTGCAACGAATGCGATAAAGGCGTAGGTATGTATTTGATTTCTCTCTCCCCCTCGAGTTGTTATTGCTTGCATCACGTTCATTTTCGTTTCTCCGATTCTCTCCACTCCTCACCTCATCTCATATATATTGTGCCATCATGCCTCGGTGCCAATGCAGCGTAAAAAAACAAAAGCAAGACAGCAAAGGTAAAGAAATAAAGAACCATCATGGCGGCAACGAAACGCCGAGCACACTTAAATCATCATGATAAGAGTGAGCTCATACGAACATCCACCTCTCTCTTCCTAGGCAAAAAGGGCAAGAAACCCCTGCTCTGCCGAAATGTACATCCTTCCCCCATGTTCTCGACCACCTAAACCCGCCTCACCTCACAAAACCAGCTCCGGCACTACAACATCCCTCTACCTTCCCTCCTTAACCAACCTCTCACTCAGCTTACAAAAAGGCGGCTTCGCCCCCTTCGCCTTCTCCGCATCAAACACCCAAGCGCCATTCGTCTGATCCATCTCCAAACTGCCATAGGGCACTTCTTTAATCAGTCTTTCAAAAGTCGGCAGACTCTTCGCTCTGCTGAAAAACCGCCTCTCCCACTCCTTTCCCTCGGCGGCTTCCTGCTTGCGCATGGCGCGCTGCGACTCTTCGATCACCGTCTTCTCCGCGGACGTGGTGTTCATGTCGCCCTTCTGGATGGCGGAGGCGACTTTGCCCCACGCGCGGCGGGATTCAAGGGGGTCTTGCTCTTCGACTGGGGGGACGCGCAGTTCGGTTTTGGGCTCCGTTTTGGCGTTGTAGGTGTCGACGACTTCTTTCTTGGCGTTCTTGATGGTGAACTTGTCGGTCCACGAGCCGTCGGCGGTGTAGAGGACGTCGGCCTTGCTCTTCTCCTTGCCGGCGGGGAAGAGGGTGGCGCTCAGGCTGTTCTTCGTCCCGGACACCCACCCCTTGCCGCTGTAATCGATGCGGCTCGTGTACCCGTTGCTGCCGATGATGTAGGAGCTCTTGTTGAGCTCGACGTAGGGGCTGCCGGTGATGAGGCCCTCGATGTGCAGGCTGGGCAAGGTGATGAGGTAGTCCTCGTCGTAGGCGTCGAGGTGCAGCACCGCGTGGCCGACTTGGCGCACGTTGATGGTGGATTTGAACGAGGCCTTCTGCGCGTTGTAGCCCTGCAGGCGCACGCCGTGCTTTTCGTTCCAGATGCTGTAGGCAGTGACGGGAGGGTGGTGCGAGACTTGCTCGCTGACGAGTTGGGTCACGCCCACGTCGTCTTCCCAACGGCCGAGGAAGAGCTCGCCCAGGAAGGGGTTGAGGGGCTTCTTTTCGCTGCCGAGCTTCTCGTTGCGCGAGGCATATTGCTGCTTGAGGGTGCTCAGGAACCACTTGAGGACGAGCATGGCGCGCTTCTGGGGATCGGATTCGGCGGCGGGCGCGACGAGGAGGCGAGGCATCTCAGCCCAGTAGGCGCTGAATTCGGTGAGGGAGGTGGTGGAAAGGATGAAAGCGGGCGCGGTCATGGAGGAGAGGTCGCCGTTGAAGGAGGCGATTGACTGAAGGCATTGTCAGTGATATTGGAAGTGTATGGGGAGTTGTGTTTACTCACCTTCAGGAAAGACGACCATGAGCCCTTGGCCTGGGGAGGCACAGCAGCACCCTCTTCGGCCATGCCAGGCAAATGTTCTGAGGTTGAGAGGGGTAGGTGAGAGGCTGTCGTCAATGCGAGGGGTGAGGTATGTGTGTGTGGATGTAAAAATTGGATGCTGGTACGAGGTCGACGTTATTGCCGGTGGTGAGTGTATGTCAGGTCAGTAGGTCAGGTCAAGACGGTAATGGCAACAACATGGAGTAACAAGTTTGGTGGGGCGACGACGAGACGTTCGAGAGAGAGACAAGGCACAAAGCAGCACTGCCCCGCGAAGACAAGCCGAACAACGTCATGATCGATTCCGTGGGATTGGAGATGCTCGTACGATACATGTATACCCGGATGAATGATCCTTCACTTTTATTATTCAAATCCATACATGTACGCAAAGTGAACGATAGACTTCAATCAATGTAAATATTACCAAGAAAAAGTTTCTTTCGAATTATGCACTATTCTACACACACAGCACAGCACAGTAGGCACGCCACCGTTAGGCATCGCACCACCGAACCCCCCGAAGAAAAAGGAAAGAAACAACCAACCAACCAAACAGAAAAAAAGAAAAACTCCAACGCCGTTCCCAGAATGCTCTCATCGTCTTGTCCATCATACAATAAAAGTGGCTAATAGCAGTAGTAGTAGTAGTAGTGTAGCAGAAGAAGGAGAAAGTAGAAAGTAATAGTAATTTCAGCCTCCCATTTTCGAGTGTTCGTTCGCCCACCGACCTTGAGAAAAGCCAACGCCATCGCTATTTTGATTGACTTTTCGCTTTCCACTTTCCCAACACCGTTCCATCATTCAAACCCGGACAGCCGTGCCAACCCTTGTTATAATGTAACGACGTGAAAAAAAGTGAATCGTGATACGTTCATTCGATCGGTATTGTTGTCTCGCAAGCAGTGCATCCACTACAGCCGCCGCGTCTCGTCTTACTCAGGCATCTAAGCCACCGAGCGCAGCGGACTGTTAGCGGGCATGCGCTCCTGGTGCTGCACGAGCGTCATGAGCATATTCTCCACCTGCGGGTGCGCCTTGATCCAGGAGAAGTTCCAGATGTCGTAGGCCGGGTTCTTGATCAGCTCGAGCATCGTGACCAGCAGGCCCCACGGATGCGGGCGCGCCATGCTGAGCCTGTTGACGAAGACGTTCATGAGCGACTGGCGCACGTCGTCCGAGTCGACGGAGAATATGTGCACCAGGGCGCTGGAGAAGTACTGCGTGTGGCCGTTGACGTAGCGCAGCTGGTTGGTCAGCGCGCACAAGAGGTGGAAGCGCGCTTCGGGTTTGGCGTCCTTGAGCAGGCGCTCGAGCAATTTCGCGGCCGGCGCAGCAGATGAGAAGACCATGGAGTTTGTTGTCGCACGTACTCCGATGTGCAGGACGAGCACGTTGATGAGAAGAGTGTCGACATGTCCATCCTGGCGGTCGAAGGCGGCGAGAATTGCATCCGTCTGGTCAAGAGATCCAGAGAGTGCCCTCTCCACGGACTGCAGGATGCCAGCCTCGTGCAGGACCTTCTCGTGGTCAGTGTGGACTGGCGGTGCCTGCCTGACCTGCTCAAGCCTGTTGATCTTCAGGCCACGCTCAAATGGGTCTGGCTGCTCTGCAACTACTGCGTGCGTGGCAGCACTGTTGATGAGGTTGTGCAGCTGCGAGATACGCTCAGGGATCATGGCGTTGAGCACGGCGTGGTTCTCGATGAGGAACTCGGGATAGTCGCGGTGCAGCATCAGCATCAGGCGGCAGATACCCGGGTAGTACTCCCTCAAAGTGCCACTACTCTCGCTCTCGGCAGACGCAATGGTGAAGAACTTGAAAAGCGCGCCGAAGAGTCTCAGAAGCATGTCCCAGCCCCCGGTTGTACGGCACTGGCCTTGGATCATTGCCGGCAGGAACAGCCTGTGGGTGATCAACGTAAGCCAGCCAAAAGCGAAGCCCTCGAAGACGCTGGGCTGGATCGAGTAGAAAGCAGTGCCGAAAGTGTGCAAGATGTCCCTGTGTACATCCTCGCCCATCTGGTCCCTGAAATCGTGCATTTCGCACAGCAGCGCTGACAAGAGGCGGAAGTAAACGCGGCTAGGGAAACGTTCGCCTTGCTTGTAGTACTGGTCCTGGAATACCAGCAGAATCAAACGCATGATGGCGTTGAAGAATTTGGCCGGCGGCGCGCGGTCGGCAGACTGAGAGCTCTGGTATGCGACCATGACCGCGATCAAGCGAGCAAATGCATCGGTCTGGATGTGAGAGTTGTCGATGGTGGCGAAAGGCATCGAAGACGCACGCTCAAAGGCGGCGATGGACATCTCCAAGCACGAGCGGAAGAAGTGGGAAGCCTCCTCGACACCAGCTAGGATGTGCTTCTGGTGCAGCTGCTGAACGAAGGCAATCTGCGCTCTCTCAGGAGCATGCTTCCGCTGCAGATGGATCCACTCTTCGAAGATGTACTCAAACTGATCCTGCTTGTCGGAGCCAGGCGGGCTGGGCATGCCGTTTGGCTGGTCAGACGGGAACTGCAGCTTCGCGATAATCTGGCGGCCGAGATCATTGTCAGGCTCCTCGCTGAGCCATTGGCTGAGTGCTTCGTAGCATTGAGTGAAGTCGGATCGGAATGCATTGACAGGGCTGTCACCAAGAATGACCTCAGAGATAAGATCGTTAAGGAAAGGCAAGGCAACCTCTCTGCGCTGCCTCATTGCCTTGGCTGCCAGCATATCGATCTGTTCGACATCCATGAGGTGCTCGGTCATCATCGCAACAGTGACGGGAGTGTTGAAAACCTTGTCGTCCTCCAGCGTTGCCAAGAAGGACGTGACGCCGCGCAGGGCATTGTTGCTGAGCTTGCACAAAGACCACAAAAGACGCACGAGAACCTCTATCTCCAGGCGCTTCTGCGAGTCGGTGTACACGCGCATGAGGGTTTCCTGACCAGCGGCCAGTGCGAGCTGCTCTCTCTGAACCGCGCCATCGATGAGAGCAATAAGCTCCTCGAAGATGCGGCGCACAGCAGAAGTGTCGGCGATGTCGGAAATGTGATCCTCGCTGGCATCTCTGCAAGCTTGCTGGAGGCTTTCAAGAAGACCCCGGATAGTCTGGCCAATGTTCTGCGCTTCAGCAAAGCCATTGACTTGCTGTTGGCTTCCTGGTGCCTGCATCTGCATACGCTGCTGCTGGGCAGAGCGAGGCAGAGCGGGTACTTCAGCCGGGGTGGGCAGGCTGGGTAGGTAGTTGTCATTGAGTACATCACCAATCTGGCGAGTAGCATCAGCAACACCACCGGGCGTAGCCTGAGTTGACGGAGCAAGACGAGCTTGACGGCCAAAGTTCTCGTACAGCGCGAGCTGCTGTCTGTTGAGTCCACCAAGTTCCTGGCTGTAAGGTGCCGGAATCAGCTGAGACCATCTAGTCAACGGTGGGTTGTTGAAGGGCTCATTGGGCCTCTGCTCATTGTGTTGCTTGCGCTGATCGACGGCCTGCTGCAGCTGAGCGTCAGACTCGGACAGAGAGTGCTCTTCAGCGGCCTGTTCGACAAGACTGCAGACAGTGTCAATGTTGTCGTTGACGAACATCAAAATCTGGCCCTCCGGCAACTGGCCAGGAAGATTATTCGAGGCGAGAATGCGGATGTTGTTCATGATGCTCATCCTCAAGGGCTCCTTGCAAGTCACCAAGGCAAGGCTTCCGGAAAGGCTCTTGACCATGGTGTGCGCACCGTTCCTCAGTTTATCGACGTCGCTTTCAGCAGAGAAGTCCTTCTGGATCAGCTCCGCAGTAGAGATGGCAGCAATAGTGACCGAACGCTCAACCACGGGTGCGATGATCTCGTATATGGCCTGCTGGGCAGCTTGTACGAAGATGCTACGAAGAGAAGACTGGGTGATGTTGCCGACAGCAGTCGGGATTTGGAGCATGTTACCCAGATCAGGGAGTGCTTGAATCACGGCCTCCGGAGTGAAGCGCTCGCTAGCGGCACGCTTGGACAGACCCATGAGGTGCATGTCGCCAAAGCCATCTGGGCCACCCTCAGGAACGTATTGCTGAAGCATGTTGTTCTCGTGCAGCATCGGCCTGGAACGAATAACATCCAGAGGCTCCAATTTGTTCACATCGATGTTCAACTCCTTGCAAAGAACCTCAATTTCGAACTTCTGGTTCAGCTTCAGCTCCATGAAGTGGTAAAGCTCGGCAAGGAAGCCCAGAAGCTCCATAAGCCACGGGTTCGGGGGTTGGAAGATCTTCGACTTGGCGGCGTGAACAAGGACCTTGCAGGTAAACGGGATGGCGATGATGAGTCTCTGCGTGTCGTTGGCCTCAAGGAGGAGATCCTTGAAGGAGATATTGCGATGAAGGATTGGCTGATCGCGTGCTAGAGTCAAAGAACCCAACCATCCAGCCAAGTTCTTGAGACTTGTACGCTCCTGCGGCGAGTCCATAGTGCTCTGAGCATTCAGCATTTTCGCGCAACTAATGTAAGTCTCGCGAAGCACCTCCGCCCAGAGGTACTTCTGGTTGAAGTTATCAAGAAGCTGCAGGTACAAGTTCTGGTAGTTCGGCTGGGATTTCGCAAGCTCCTCCACCAAGTAGTGGGCGAACCACTGGTGGTGTCTATCCTCGAGGGCGTTTTCAAGATCTTTGAACTTCTCATCCAAGTTTCTCTTAGACATGTTGTTGAGAACGAAGATAACCTTGTCAGATATTTCCTCGTCTGGCGTCTCGTAGATATCTGGCCTGATGGGTGCATCGATGTTGATGCTGGAGAAAGGCGGGGTGGGGGAGTCGACAGGGAACTCTTCATCGAGAGCACCATTGGTGATCCCGTTAGTGGCATCTCCGTTGAGGCCAATGGTGTCTTGACGCAACTCAGCAAGAACCTTCTCCGCGGCAGGGACGACTTGCGTGTTTTGAAGGTTAGGGATATGCAGGATCCTCTCGGCGAGCTGGGGCCAGTCCTTCAGGCGGTCGGTAAAGTGGAGCATTGCCTGCATACCAAACTTCCACATCGAATCCTCTGAGCCGTAGATAGAAACTGCTTCGAAGACCATATACAAAGCGACTTGCATGCTGAAGCCAAAGAGAACCTCGTATTTGATGAGGCCACCGAAAAGCACAGCAGTAGTCGCAAGAGCCTCGTTGGGGTATTCGCCAAAGCAGTTGTACTCGTCAAAGAGGCCATGAATCATGCTAGCGAAGAGGTCTTGGTCCGCGGGGTTGTCGGATGTCTTCAGCTGCTTGAGCTGATCGATAACATCGTTTGCGTCGACCTCGCCACCGTACATTCTCTTGTACTGCTCTTCCATCTGGGTACCAGCCTCCTCGGGGAGGCCATTTCCGCGCTCGCTGTTTGCAGCGATAATCGCATCCCGTCTCTCGTCCTCCCCGTAATTAACAAGGCGCGGGTAAACCTGCAGCGCCTGTCTGAGCAGAGGAACAAAGTCGTCTTCCGGGATGGCGTCGTTGATCATCATGAGGAGCTTGTGGGCGGTCTGAAGCTGCAACTGCGGGCTTGCTGGTTGCATGCGATCTCTCTGCACAATTGCTTCGCCTTCCATCTTGCTCCTGACGAAATCGACGATAGCCCGTGCGAACGGTTGAATACCCATGGCGCTGACGTGCTGTTGCGCAAAGTCATCAAGGTCGCAGGTTCCTTTGCTGTGAGCGTAAGTCGCAAGTTCCAAGACAAAGCTGCTCTGGATAGTGAGGAGAGCCTCCAGCCAGCCATGCTCCACCGCGTGCTCGTAGATGATGCCAATCAAGTTGTTTTCTTGCTGGTAGAATTCCACCATCCTCCCAGCAACCCAAATCTTGTCGTTACGCCACAAAGCATGCATGACGAAATCGTAGTTCTCGTGCTGCTTCAGGAGGAAGGGAAAGAAGAGTTGCTTGAGCGCTTGGTCCTGCAGGGCGCCCCACGGTTTTGGCACGGCGGCAGCCGCGCACACGAAGACGGTCATGTTCGGGTTGATCAAGGTCTCCGGGATCCCGAGCATTTGTGCGCCGTTATACGTTTCCTGGGACTGGAAAATCATGGTAAAGAGGGCCTCGGTTGCGTCCATCGACACCAAGGGGTGCTTGACTGCCTTCTCCGCGAAAGTCCGTACACTCTCCGATCCATCCTGGAAGTCTTCGAGTAAGAAGGCCCGACGGAGATTGGGGATTTGAGAAACGTCCAGCTCGTCCGGAGTTGTAGAGAGGAAGGCGACCACGAAGCTGAGCTGGGTCTCGGGAACACTCCATGTGCCGCCCCACAGGCTTTGGATGTCGAAGTTGGAATATTCGCGGGCGAGAGGGAAGAGCGCTCTGTAGAGAACCAGGAATTGTGGCTTTGTGATGTTCAACTTGGGGATGTCAAATCCTTGCACAACATCGGCCCAGTCGATCTTAGCACCGGCGCGGTGCTGTCTGAGAGCTTGGACAAAAATAGCCGCATCGTAAGCCTCTCCGTTATCCACAATGGCCATGAGCAATAGTGTCAAGGCAATAGGTCGGTAGGCAATATCCTGAGTTCCAACACTTGCGAGCACTTCCTTGCAGGCGTCGAGGCTGAGTGTACATCTTGGTCCAGCGCGCTGGACATGGCGAGCCAGGCGGCCGTCTTGTGAGTCCAGCATATCCATGAGGGTGATGACGGACTGAACAACAGGAGGCGGCCTTTGCTTGAGCTCACTGTACCTTCCGAGTGTCGCGAACTTCAAGTTCTCCCTCTGCTCTTCGCCCCAGTTTCTCGGCGGGTCCTGGATTATGCGCTCGATGATGGTCGCAATCACTTCGTCCGAGACGTTCATCGATGAGGCGGCACCTTGCTTGAGTGCGAGTACTTGTAGGAAGTTGGAAAGGTTGCTGTTAAATACAGCTTCGGCTGAAGTGGTCATCACGTGTCAGCGTTCATCGTTGCAACTGATGGAGGGAAAAAGTCGCTGGAGTGAGCTCACCCTTAGATCTGAGGTCTGCTTTGGATGCCTTTCTGCAGGCAAGTGCGAGCGTGACCCTCCCTACGGGGTCCAATCTGAAATGATCCAGCAGCGAATACAAGTCAAAGTCCCGGAAAAGGTCGCCCTCGTTAGTATCCAATGCCTCTGCGATCTTTTTCGCTTGCTGTGATTCAATGGGGATTTTATGCATCTCTTGTACTAGAAGCTGGTAGTTGCCGGCAGTACCGGTCTCTGCGGGCTGCCTGGAGTTGCCGGGGAATATGGCGGCTGCATTGTTCTGCAGCAAGCGCCGGAAGAACTGTGGGAACACCTCCATGCCGTTGTCCTCCACCAGTCTTTGTATTTTGTCAACTTGTGCTTGCCACTTGGCACTGTCACCGTCGTCCTTGATGGTGCTGAGTAGGATGTTGAGTTGGGTAATGACCAAGCTTGTGAGCTGTCCAGATGAGGCGCTAGCGCTGTGAGGTCCAGAGGACGAGACAGGTGATGCGGCGGCCGATAGAGAGACGGAGGGTGTGTTGCGGGCGAACCTGGATGATCCTACACCAGTGTTGCCTGCCTGCGACAGTGAAGATACGCCAGCAATGGGTGAAGTCACGCGCGGGCTGGAGCCAGAGGTGATGGTTCGCGAGCGCGGAGCGGAAGGCAATGACGCAGACGCGTGATGTTGCTGCTGCTGCTGCTGAGTCGCTGCTGAGATACCGGCGAAAGAATGGGTAGAGGAGGCTGAGGAGTGACGGCTCGCGACTTGTCGGTTGACGACCGTTGAGGGCTGATTAGAGTCAGGGCGAGTGGGCGAAAAGGTAGCCCTGGACGGACTGCTGGTCGCGCTGGAAGGCAACGGCTGGCCTGAGCTCGCAGTAGAGATGGGCGTCAGGCCTCGACGAGCGAATTGACGATTTGTAGTGGGTTGCCAGGATGGTTGCTGGGATCTCGTGCTTCGAGCGGTCGACGAGGGGTTGGTATTGGCGGTGGTGCTGTTGGTGGTGGTATTGAAGGAGGGATCCTGGGAGGAAGGAGGAAGGCGGCCGCTCATCGATACGGCGCGCACATTGGAAGCGAAGAGTGGGAGATTTGATGGGGGGGGAGGTGGAAGTGGGTGGGTGGGTGAGGAGGAGAGAGGTGTTGGTTGGAATTGTGAAGTTGTTGGAGATGGATGCCCGGGCTAGCACAAGCTGGCAAGCGGACGTTCTGCCTCTGCCTCTGCCTCTGCCACTCTTCTGCCTTCCTGCCTCGATGACTTGCGCGGGAGAGCAGCGAGTGAACTTGGCACGAATCCCCGAACCTTATTTTCTCGCTACGGAGGACTGCACTTGGGCATGAATAATAACACCTGAGGGTAGAGATAGGCAATTCGACATGTGACGTTCCATTATTCACTAGATGTGTTGATGCCAGATCTACTGTTTTCTTTGACGACTTCATGTGATCATGATTGCACCAAAACTCACATATACATAACACATGAGATTCACGAGTCCTTCTTCTAAAGCAAACCCTCTGTCTCGGCAGCGTAGGTAGTGTTGGACATGTGATTGTGTGAGTGCCCTCTTGTTGATGCAAGTGGTTGACTTTCTCAACACATCGACTCTTGCATGTGTAAGCAGCGAACATCCACCGGCATAAATGAGAGAATGATGTGGTAATCTTGAAAACTTCCAATCACATCGATGCATTCGGGTGACTAGCAATCTAGCTATTTCACTCTCACATGCAGCCAGTCTCTTATGTTTGCATATGCCCTGAGCTAGCTTGTCTTTACCTGCCTTCGCCTGTTGTGTACGTGATTGCTAGCAGTAGATTATCACTGCCGATATGCATGGAATTGTGGATTCACGTGGGCCTTTTTGTTCTGCTTCGAGTCCTCAAAAGCACATGAAAAGATGTAGCTAGTTCGTCCTATCCTAGTAAGCAATTGCGTTCAAACGGCGGGCCGATGCCCAATGGCTTCGTCGAACGAGTTGGTTCGAAGAGCGTCTCTTCGTCTTCCATTCGCAGTTAGTCTACATTTATCACATCTGTATTATGAGGTCGTGGCATCTTCCGTGATCATAGTTGCAAATCAACAGTATCTGAGTGTATAGCCCTCAAGTGCACAAATACACTCCAAGCACAGCGTGGTGTAAGCTGCTCCTCCTCCAACTCTCCAACGTCCGAGCTCCAGAACAGCTGGCTTGAAACAACAATCCAACTCCAGGAACGACACTCACGCCAAACAACAGGCAAGGCGACTAACGAAAGTCGCCGCGAACATCACTACGAACAGACGAATGCGATAAATCCGATCAAACTCGAATCTGACCCCTCCGCCTCCCTACGACGCTCACATCGAGCACCAACCCTCTAACTCACCCAACACCACCAACCAAACAACACAACCCCAAACCCACCCACCATGCTCTCCGCCCTCTCCACCCTGCAACCGCGCCAACTAGCCGCGCAAGTCCTCAACTTCGCGCTCGTCCTCTCCACAGCTTTCATGCTCTGGAAAGGGCTGTCCGTCGCAACGGACTCCTCCTCGCCCATCGTGGTGGTGCTGTCCGGCAGCATGGAACCGGCCTTCCAGCGCGGCGACCTGCTCTTCCTGTGGAACCGGGGCGCCGACACGCAGGTCGGCGAGGTGGTGGTCTACAATGTGCGCGGCAAGGATATTCCCATCGTGCATAGAGTTATTAGGAAGTTTGGGGGAGGGTGAGTTGCCTGTTATTCCGTCGCTGCTTTGGTTTTTGTTGGGGAGATCGAGGCATGGGTTCTTGATATGGGATGTTGTTTTGCTAACTGTTGATTTCACTGCAGCGCCTCGCCTTTGAGATTGTTGACGAAAGGCGACAACAACTCCGCCGACGACACCGAGCTGTACGCCCGAGGACAGAACTACCTCGACCGCGCGAAGGATGTTGTGGGAAGTGTGGTTGGCTACGTGCCATTTGTGGGATACGTGACAATCCTTCTGAGCGAGTACCCCTGGCTTAAAACGGTCATGTTGGGTTTCATGGCGCTCACGGTGGTGATGCAGCGGGAGTAGATCGAAGAACAAGAAATGGGATGAAATTCATTTTATCAAGACAAGCGAACAGCGAAAGGAGTATTATGGCGCATAAAAGGATAGCGAGGGCAAATGAGACTTCTCGCACTGGGTTGCTTCGATCGATTGATAAACCACCACAATCTGCAAACCAAACACGACCAGCTCACCTGCTCTCTTGCCGAAGTCTCTCCCTGACCTTCATAATAGCTTCTCCCAGTCTATTCTCTCCCCACTCACTTCGATGATCGAGAGCATTAGCCGCGGAGAACCCAACGCCCCAGATTCGATCCGTTGGTGAAGCCTACACCACACAATCAGCAACCCTTTCAACACCCGAACATTACACACTCAGCAGTAAACCCACCTCGACGAGTTCCCGATCCCCCGTATCGAGCAGCATCCTCGCAAGATCCGGCCTGTCCTTACTCTTGGTGAATTTGTGCCAATTACCCTCTTCCACGATTCGACTCTTATCTTTGCACCTCATTCGTTAGTCATTCACAAACAAACACTAAAACAAATTCAAGACCCCTCCTCCTTGCAAATTGGTAAAAGTGAAACTCACACTCATCCCACTTCCCCCTATCGAACCCCCTCGCCCTCCTCCCCAGCGCCTGATGTTCCTTCGGAACAGTCGTTTGCATCATTTGCCTGGCAATTTCCTATAATCAATCCCACCCATTCCATCAGCCAAAAAATGAACCACGTCTCCCTCCTGGACAGAAACACCGTACCTCATCGCCAAACAACCGCGCCTTCTGAACCATCATCCACATCTCCGTGCTGTGATACGTGACCCCTTCGACTTGAAAGGTGCAGTCGTACCATTGCGACAGGAAGCCGTAGGGTTCTTCAAATTCGCGCCAGAAGAGGATTGGGCCGAGAGAGGCGTCGGGTTGGATGGTTGGTGTGGTCATGTCTTTGGTTGGTTTGGATGGATTGGGGTTTGGTGGTTGGGAGGGGTGAATGGATAGACTGCAGAGTTTACCTGATAGATGTATACCTACGTGTACATGTACATGTACATGTATGCCGGACGCTGATCGCAACGGTGATATCATCGCATTTCGATGATCCTTCATTGTTGGCGCTGAAGTCGGAACGTCGACTTTACTTTCTGAGTCTACAAGTATACATGTATGTACTTTGATTTCCTTTGATCAAGTGTCTCTCACATTTGACCTATTCGACCACTCCGAATGATTAATGAACAACCAAGTAAGCGCCAGACTAGAAAAGGTCACACTTTTCGGGAACTCCAACTTGGGACAAAGCCGCCCTCCAAGTGGAGTATACAACTCCATTAGACCTTCGTGTAAACGTGGAGTACCACTTGGCGACAAGCGAACGCAAGACAGGACAAGTATATAAAATCACCCGATCTCCACATCGCATTCACAAGAGAGAGAATCGAAACTTCCCCCCTCGCAAAATCCCCAATCTACAACCAAAACCATCAACAGCAAACCAACCAACCATGCCTCTAACCTTCGAACCCCTCAACCTCCCCACCACCGCCCTCCCCCCTCATCCCACAACCCAACCCTTCACCATCCCCGTCCCGCCCAAAACCGACATCTGGCGGCGCCCAGAGCGAGGCGACATGGAATTCAACGCCCCGGGAATCGGGACCCGCATCCCCATATCGACCTTCCAATCCCTCAGCGCCACGATCTCCGGCCCGTGGAAAACGCAGTTCGACCAAGGCGGGATTCTCATGGCCTTCCCCCCCTCTCCAGGGGCAGATCTGCACGACTCGCAATGGATCAAAGCCGGCGTGGAGTTTTTCGACGGCGAGCCGAGATTGGGCGTTGTGGGAACGGATCGGTTTTCGGACTGGAGTCTTGCGCCGATGGCGGAGGGGAGTGCTGGGAAGGCGAGGTTTCTGGCGGAAAGGCAGGGAGGGACGGTGTGGGTTTATGTTGTTGTCGGTGGCAAGAAGGTGCCGTTGAGGGAGGTGAAGTGGGCGGATTTGGAGGGGAGGGGGGAGGGGGCGGAGCTTTGGGTGGGCGTTTATGGTGCTAAGCCTATGCCTGAGGAGGGCGATGGCGAGAAGGGAATTGAGGTTTTGGTGGAGGATTTGAAGATTGAGACGATTTGATGAGGTAATGATTGATGGGCGAGGACTATTCGGGGTAGTTTTGTCGTGTTGACGATTAGATTATTTTTTAACGACACACGCCACGAACAAACACAGCAATCAATTCCGCCAGACGGAAAGATACGATTATATCAAGAAACCCGATTACAAAAAGACCACAAGAGCACATCAACCTCTCCTCCCCATCAAGACCAGTCCCCCTCCAACTCCACCCCCTTCCCTTCCCTCTCCCGTTCCAAGACCTCTTCCAAACTCCACTCAACCGGGACATAGCCCTTTGGAATATTCGTATTCACCCATCCCCTCCCTTCCTTCACAACACACTCCGCAGCCTCCTTGTAATTCTTCACGGTATACTCCTCAGGATCATGCGAGAAAATCCACACGGGCACCCTGGCCTGCACCTTTGAAACATCGACAGGCCCACTGCTGAAATCCGTCTTATGGAAGCGCCTCGCGTTCTCGAAGCCCAGGCGCTGCGCGCACGACACCCTGTCCAAGCGGAGGAGGTTGTGCGTCTTGACGGCGGTGGGGGCGTGGTCTTTGCCGCCGCTCTGCTTGAGGCATTCGGCGATCGTGACGGCGTCTTCGATCGCCGTCGTCGCGCCGCTTCCGGACGTGGGCAGGAAAGAGTGCGCTGCGTCGCCGATTTGCAGGATGCGGCCTGCGGGTGAGTGCCAGCGTGCTTGCGGGTTGCGCCACAGTAAGGGCCAGTGGACGATGTGGTCTGGCGGGGTGGCGAGGATCATTGCTTTGAGAGGGGCGCCCCACCCGGGGGCGGTTTCGTCGAGGACTCGAAGCACGTCTTCGCTGCTGACGGTCTTGGACCAGGATTCCAGCGTGTCTTGCTCGCCCTTTTTGTGGTACGTGACGCCCCAGACCATTTTGCCGTTGTTGCCTTCTTTGTCGAAGTAGCATAGGGCCATGAGGTGGGTGTCTGGACCGAGCCAGGTTTGGGTGAGGGGGAACTTCCCGTCTTTTGGCCCGAAGTATTCTTTGACGAGAGGGTCTGCCATGGCCACTTCCAGCGGGTATGCACTACGGAACGCACTGCGACCCGATGGCATGCCTTTGTTCGCACCTGGCATCACAATGTCCTGAGAGCTGGAGTTCAGCCCATCAGCCGCGAGAATGACATCTGCTTCCGCGCGCTCGCCTCGGTCATCAACGACACTCGCGACTCCTCGATCAGCGTCCTCCTCGTACTTGACCACGCGCTTGTTGAAGGATACTTCAATGCCAAACCTCTCCACCTGCCGCCAGAGCATTTCGTGCCAAAGCTTGCGCATCTGCATGACCATGGGGACGTTCTTCGGGTCGATGCCGGCCTTAGCCCACATGGCAGCAAACGGTTTCGCCTCGCCAATATCCTCGCCGGTGTGTCTGCGGTACTGCAGAAAACAATTGTGCACGGAGATCTGGTCGTACTCCTTCAACATGGCTGGGTAGTTGTTGAGAAACTTTCTGCCGCTGAGGCCAATAGTAAACATATCACCTACGCCTGGCTTAGTCTGCGACTTTTTACGCTGAAGCTGATTGTGCTCTTACCTCCGGCGACTGCAGATTCAGAGCGCTCCCACACGCGGACGGTATGGCCTTTGCGGTGGCATTCGATGGCAGCTGTCAGACCTCCGACGCCAGCACCGATGATTAGGCAGTTGATTCCCGATGGCGGATCACAGTGGACGTCGCCATTAGAGTCGAAGCCGTTCGTGCCGTTCGGCGATGTGGAATAGTCCACGTCCTCGGTGAAGTTCGACATGATAAAGAAGTATCCTTGGATGGTGCTCCTGTTCCAGTTGATAGGGAGAAGAAGAAAGCGTTCGTCGTCTAAATAAATTACCAGACAGTGTGAAGTCGAGGACCTGGGTCTAGAGCAGGCTTGAGAAGTGTGGCATCAGCAGCTATAGGTCTAATTCTGCGGCTATATATAACATTGATTTGCTCCCGGGCGTGATGGTATACCATCTGGAATACTTCAGCTCTTCAGAGCAGTCGGACATTCGGGCTCCCCATCGCCGCCACTCTATCGAGCTGTCTTCATCTGCCGCAGTGGTGAACCAACAACACGCGAACAGCACAACTGCAATCGTGTTCGAACTGCATACCCTAACGAACACGTCTGAAGGAATCCTCATCCTTCAAAGTCGGTGATCGGCAGACGCGGAGCCGAGCGAGGGCGTGTAGATATCTTCGAGATACGATTGCCGAGTCGATGTCCCGCATATCTGGCAGTTGTTGGTGCTTGCTCTCAGCTGTCGCTCGAAGAATCCTTCCGTTTAAAAATTGTCGATTGTTCGCGTGGCTTTGCGTACCCCTGCGCAACATCCCACAAGTGCTTACACGAACGTTTGCCGCGACAGCGCAACACCTGTAGCCCAGAACAGGATGACAGGAAGGCGGCTCTCCAAGTCACCGATCGCCGCATGCCTAGACGGACATTTTCTCGCTCGCAGTATGCCGACCTCAATGTTGGGAGAAGGCATCCCATCGAATCCCCTTCACGCCCTCTATTCCTGCGCCGCCTTCGGCGCAAAGAACATATCCCTATAATACTTCGCCTCAGCAATACTCTCCAAAATATCCGCCTTGGCCTCATGCTTCCCAGCCTTCTGCGGACTCGCCTGCAATACATCCAGCGGCGCCCAGCGCTTAGCCGCCTCTTTGATGGCGCTGACGTCCAGGATGCGATGGTGCAGGTACGAGACGATCTTCCTCCAGGGCTCCAAGCGCAGGAAGCGCTGGTCGGCGTGCACGGTGTTGCCGGCGAGGAGGGCTTTCTTGCGCTCGGGGACGTGCGACTGGATGTACGCGAGGAGTTCGTCGGCGGCCTGCTCGGCGGTCGTGGTTGAGTCGAGGCAGGCTTGCGTGAGGCCTGAGGAGCCGTGGTGGGAGGTGCACCATTCACCCATTTGGTCTAGTTGATCTTTGTCGTGGTGGATGATCGCTTCGTAGCCTTCGTCTAACAGGTTGAGCTCGTAGTCTGTCACGAAGCAGGCGAGCGACATGATCGTGTCTTTGCTGGTGTCGAGACCGGTCATCTCGCAGTCTATCCAGACGAGGGGATGTTTTGATCGTGATTCAGGCATTGTAGTTGTTATCTTAGGTGGATGTTCAAGTATCTTCCTAGTTCTGATGTTCTGCGAATGTGGGAAATGTCCTTCGGCATCTGGAAGTCTGGATAAACATGAGCGTCATGAATTCCCAATGCGGGTCCATACAATTGACCTCTGCCAAGGCTCGCAGACCTTCCATGGGAAGAAGTCATCAAACCTGTGCAACCGTCAGGTTATTGTTGATACTCATACGAATACAATCCGAAGGCGATAAAAGTTTATGCGCGGAGTTATCATCAACATTCTTATTACTAGACGGTGACGAAAGAAAGCAAAACGGTCAGCTTCAAAAATGTGCGATCCAATACACGAATCTACCTCGCGACCTTGCCACAGTTCCACCATACCTACCACTCAAATCCACCCAAAATCCAAACAGCCCCAACCACATCCACTAACCCGAATGTCCAAAAACTCTCCCCTTTCCTCTCCAAGCACCCGCAAGCAGCCAACAAAGCAGCAAGCGGATCGAACCTGATGAGAAAAGGCCGCTCACCCGCCCAGCAGGTCCGTGAGAGAACCCAAAGAACGAGCGAGCGGAGCGCGAAACAAGCAACTCAAATCGCTCAGGCGTGAGATCCACGAAGTCGGGTTGCTTGTCTCGCATTGGATATCGACTTGCGCCCTTCCACAACTGGTTTGCAGACTCAAAGCCAGAAACCGAGAGGTGGAAGGGCCCAGTCGTGGAGAGAAGGTCGTGGAAGACCAAATCTCTGTTCCCGGAGGAATGGAGCCCCCAGATTCCCAATAGTGGTAGTGTAGTAGTGTAGTGATGATGTGTATCGTCATGTTCCTGGATGTTAGTAGTCTCTGATAATGGTGACGGGCTGAAGAAGCTACATAGAAGAGGTCATTTCGAAGTAAAGTGCAATTCCCATTCATAGTGTCTCGGCATGTGATTTGAGGCTCGGGGTATGGAACCGCGGAGCCTCCGTAGCGCATCTGCAACGGTATGCATGCTGTGGATCAGCGCCACCTAGAGAAAGAAAAGCAAATGCATCTGTGTTGTTACAGGGGTATCATGCAGGCAAAAGGCTGGGAAGAACCGGAGAAAGTCCGCCTTACCAGCAGCGCCAATGTTCGATCGTCGTCCACCTCTCCGCAATAATATGCTCATTTTCCGCCTGATTTCTGCTTTTTGTTGGGTTT
The DNA here is from genome assembly GCA_001931905.2 of Cladosporium sp. IMV 00045. Taxonomy (NCBI): domain Eukaryota; kingdom Fungi; phylum Ascomycota; class Dothideomycetes; order Cladosporiales; family Cladosporiaceae; genus Cladosporium; species Cladosporium sp. IMV 00045. The sequence continues at coordinate 114,279 of MSJI02000904.1, read as the reverse complement.
CTTCGGCGCTCCTCCATTTGTTTGATTTGGGTTTTGCTGGCGCTTTGAACGCCGCAATTTCTTTTCCTCTGCTCTAGTCGAGGGCTTTGGTTTGGGTGGCAGATTCGCTGACGGTGGTGCCGCAGCTACTTGTTTGGTCGTCCTATCATTGTCAGCGCTAATCTGACATCTCCATAGACGCTGATGAAGCTGGCGAAAACGGAGCGTTGTCCCTCTCTGGTGGTGGCGGAGGTGGAGGGGGAGGCGGTGAGAAAGGGGGAGGCGGTGAGGAAGGGGGAGGCGGTGGTGGAATCCACCAATAGGGGGATTGAAGTGATTGAGATTCACTAATGGGATGGTTGTCATAATCGTGCGTGGAAGGGTATTGACCTGCGGGGACAGGGTATGTGCTGTAGGGATAATACGAAAAAGGGTACGCAGTGTTTGAAGGATAGTGCAAAGGGGAGGGAGGGATACCGTTGGCATAATAATTACCACCACCAGAGGGAACGTTAGCCATCGTCTGCACATACTTGGTCGGATTGGCACCACGCTGGCCTTGAGTTGGTTTCTGCCTGTCTTGCTCGCGCATCGCCCTTTTTTGAGCCTTTGATGCGCCGAGACGGGGGGCCTTCGTGTCCTTCACTCCAGGAGGCAAGGTTGGGGCCGGCGCGAGTGCAGGCGTATTCGAAGGGCCCAAGGCGCCAAACACATTGCGCAGTCTTTCGCGCTGGGTGTCCACAGACTCGTAGTTTCCGCCAATGATGCACTCAAGAATGCTGAGTGTGCTGATCTTGTTTGCGTGAATCTGAGCCATGTGTCTCTGAAGCTCGCTGTATGAAGTGCGGAAGCGGCCGAAGACTGTATCGATCTTGTGTGAGCCACCAGAGATATCGTTGTCCGGATTGTTTGGGTCGATGATAGTCAGACGGTTTGGGTTCTGAGAGACCTTCGGGTGCTTATCCTTGTCGTAAAGAAAAGGAGGGTGCATCAGGATCCCAGAGCTGCGGATGTCGAGCTTGTTTCCGTAAAAGTCCAAGAACTTCATGAATACCTCGCCGTAGTGCTGCGTTGCGTCCATGGCGCCAGACTGTAACTCAGGCATTGTCTGCAGAATGTGGACCACAAGACAGATAGTCGTGTAGCCACCGATACCGCCAGAAAAGACCTCGTTGATACCACGCATGACCAGTAACTGTTTGACCAAGGAAACGATGACCGGAAGAGCAGGGTAGTCCTGCTTCCAAGCTTCGAAGGTCTTGAGCGCGGGGAAGCCCGAATCATTCTCGAAAGAGATGTCGACCTTGATGCCAGTACGTTTATCGGTGAACTTGACAAGCGGCACCTTGGATTTGCCAATGAACGTAGCAGTGTGGGGCTTGCAGATTCCCATTCGCTCAATGTAGTTTGTCAGGGTCCTGAGTTGGTTCATGGACTGTCCAATTTGACGCTGTCCGCCGCTCATGAAGGATTTTGAGAGCACGACCAAATCCATGTCAGCGGTGGGGAGGTAAAGTCCGGAAGCAAAGGATCCAAAGCAATGAACCTCTGCCTCCTTTCCGTGACCGCCGCCACCTTCCCAATTTCTGATGAGTTGCTGGACTCTGCTCACAAGGTCACGACGAGCAGCTTCTTCGAAGGGACGAGGTTTCACGTAATCAAAGAAATTACAGATCTCTTTGTGAAGTCTATTCAATTGAGTCAGCTTTGCGGAACAAACGTTCAAGATTTGAATGGTAAACTCACCTGAGGCCGACATTCTGGGTGTCGGAATGATCGGTCGTGCACCAAGGTGCAGTGGGGTGGCCATTGACGGATTGCCACTCCTCTACCACATCGCCTAGCATGCGGGTGTCGCGCGCCTTGCGCTTTGGTGGCCGAGACACGCGCTCCGGTACAATGGCAGAATCTGGATTGATAGGTTGCATCTCACCAAGAGGACGCGGTGGAGGGCCGCCATAGTCGGTGCTACCCGGAATCGGTGGCTGCGTTTTCTGGTGAGGATTGGTTGGGGTAAATGAGGATGGGGAAGCGCCGTTTGCAGCAGTCGTGGCATTTGATGTCTTGCGGTGGAACACGTCGCGGTGACTAAACGTGGGTGCGCCACTGCTCGATGAAGGCGACTTGGCCGGAGGCGAGTCCTTGACAGACTCTTTGTCGCCGTCATCGTCGAAGTTGAGAGAGATGAAGTCGGAGTTGTTTGCTACCTTATCAGAGCCCTCGGCTTTTGTAGCCTGTTCGTTCTTAGCCTTGCGGATCGCTTGGACGATATCCTTCTTTGGCGCGCCGAGTGACTCAGGCGGTGGGAGTGCAGTGTAAGGGTCAGGATTTGACCACTTCGGAGCTGCTGGCGCCTCGGTGGGCTCAACTTTAGCGCGTTTGCGAGGTGCGTCATCATCCGACTCCGGCTCATCGTCAAAGTCCGGGACGTCCTTGAAACGCGAGGGACCTTCATCCATGCCCTCCATCTGCTCAGGAGTAGTCTCACGTGTGCTGGCCATTTTGCTCAGAATGTCGCGACTGTGTGCCGCGCGCGGACCGAAGCCGCGAAAGTTGCCGCGACCGCGTGATGGGCCACTCGAGCCTCTCGGGCGCGAATCGTGACGAGGTGGCCTGCCGTCCCTATCAAACCTCCTAGGCCTGTCGCGGGCGGCTCTAGGTCCTTCAGGCGCGAAACCGTTTGGCGCCCTAGGACCGGGCGCATCGAATGTGAAGTTCTCCTGAGGACGATAGCTTTGTCCGCCAGCGGCACCTCTAAAAGTGAACTCGGCGCCACGCGACTCGTTCTCGCGATAGGAAGAAGGTGGGGGACCGGAAGGATGGTATGAGGAAGTGCCAGGAGGAGGTGGCGGCGGGCGCGAGTCGCGGTAGCGCATAGGCGGAGGGTATGGGTCGTATTGTTGTGGGCGGTAGTTGCGGTCTTGCGGTCTGTCGTACGCGCCGCCTTGATAACGACCGCGGCCGTCACCGCCGGGGCGGTAGGAGTCTCCCATTGTGGTGCGCCAACGCTGATGGGAGTTGTGTCGATGCGGTGATGGAGTGGTTGATGAAGGTGAAGGATGGGAGAAGAGAAGAGTGAGCGCGAGGTTGCCTGCACTCAATTGTTGTCGGAAGTCGTGATCGTTGGCGCGCCTAGCGAACAAAGGCGCATTATGATTCTTTTTGGAAGTCGCGCAGGCGCACGCGCGCAAAAAGTTCGAGTGAAGGTGGCAGTCGCGATCGTCACAAGGGGCTTGGCACGTCACTCGCGAGTTCCAGGCGGCTTCCACGTTTCTCTCACGTGACATTTCACTTCCCTCACTGCCGGTCGCCGCGTACTGCCCCTCTTACAGCTCCCACTCTCGCCCCTCCATGGTGAACCACCAGGCAGGGGCAAGCATGCGGCCTGCCGAAGGTACCCACGTCGAACATGCTTCCGTGCTATTCCCGGTGTCACACCTACTACCGCGGCTACAATAATCCAAACATATCCTACCGGAAACCTGTCAAAGGACCTCGGAAAATGATACGAGACTGAGGGCTCCATACCAGCTAAGGTAGGCATGTAAGTCATGTGTAGCGCCTACTTTGCATTCTTCCTTCTTTTCTCAGTGACACACATGCCATCATGGTTCAAACAAACAGCGATACGAATGGCCACAATGGCGATACCAATGGACATTCAGCACCTGTTCCCGTGACGAAGCTGCTGGCATCGTTTGTGGCAGACTCCAAGACTACACAACTAACCCAGGAGCTACGAGAGAAAGTCAAAGAAGTCCTGATCGACTTCGTCGGTGTGGTCGTAGGTGCTCTCGACAACGCGGAATCGTCAGAACACATATACAAAGCCATCATCGCTCTGCAGGGCGTGGGCAATACAGGCAATTGTTCGGTGCTGGCAAAAGGAAAACCACACTTTCTCCCACAATATGCAGGCCTTGTCAATTCGGCCTTTGGTCATTCGTTGGACTTCGACGACACGTACGCCCCAGGAACTCTACACGCAGGTGTGACAGCGATATCAGCCGCTCTCGCTCAAGCCGAAGTCCTCGGGAACGAATCCAACAGCGAAAGGTTCATGCTCGCCATCGCAGTGGGTTACGAAGTAACATGCCGCTTGGGCCGCGAACTCGGTTACGAAGCGTACAGTCGAGGCATGCACAATACCTCGACCGCCGGCATCTTCGGCGCCGTCGCCGCAATAGCAGTTCTCAAGCAACTTCCCGCGGAAACTGTCGAGATGGCCTTCGGTCTCGCCGGCAGCAAAGCAGCGGGCTCAATGCAATACCTCGACAACGGCTCGTGGAACAAACGGCTCCATCCCGGCTTCGCCGTGCACGACGCTTTCATGTGCGTGAGTCTCGCCGAAGCAGGCGTCATCGGCGCCACGCGAATCATCGAAGGCAAGATGGGCTTCTTGAACGCATACAGTCCCAACCCGCACAAAGACCTGCACCGCCTGGTAGCAAATCTCGGCTCCGAATGGGAATGGCTCAGGTCAAGCTTGAAGCCCTTCCCAGCTTGCCGCATGACCCACGCCTTCATCGAGATAGCAGGCAACCTGCACACGTCCCACAGCAACGGACAAGTCTCCCCCTCAGCCATCGATCACATCGTCCTCACCATGAGCTCCGCCAATTTCTCCCTTATCGGCGACCCAACGCCCAACAAACGCCATCCAGAGAACGTGATCGACGCGCAGTTCTCCGCCTACTACCAAGTGGCGAATGCTCTCCTCTACGGCTCCGCGACCGGCATGAAAGCCTACCACAAGCTGGCGGACCCAGGCATTCACGCCGTCTGCGACAAGATCTCCGTGCAAACAGACGACGCCGTGAAGCAGTTCGGCGCGAAATTGCAGATCACGTGGTATGGTGGGCGGGAGGAAACGGTGGAGCAGGCTTTTCCGCTTGGAGAGGCTGAACATCCTTTCACACGAGACAGGGTGGATGAGAAGTTCATGTCACTGGCAGGGTCCGTTTACGGCAAGGGCAAGGCCGCGGAGATCATCAAATTGATCGATGGGCTGGAGAAGCACAGTGTTGAGGACTTGCTCGAAAAAGTCCGGTAGGATGGCTTTGAGATACACGATGATAGATCGAAGGAAAGGCATTTACAGTAACGGCCGCAGAAGCATCAAATCTAGCATTGAAATCGTACACAAGGCTCAAACCCCATTCCCCCATCAAAGAAGAAGAACCAACTCACTTCCGTCCTCCCCCAACAGGCTCATCAGCAGGATCCATCTTCTTCCTCCCCTCGCTCTCCACATGGTTCCTCTTGACATCGTCCGGCTCGCTCGGATCGCGCCTCACATTCTGCCAACTCTGCTGGGGCTCTTCTGCCTGCGCCGCTCCGCCCTGGCCCGGGTTGCTGACGGGGTTCTGAACCGATGCTGTGTCCGGACTGCCGCTGCGAGAATCGGTGGCGCGGCTGCTGTTGATTTCGTCGGATTCTTGGTTGGCCGCGGATGAGGGCGGTGTGTTTTTGGGGTTTGTGGTGGAGGAGGCGAGACGGGTTTGGGTTGGGACTGGGATAGGTTAGATTGGTTCCGATGGTTGGGTTGGGCGGAATGGGACTTACTGAATGTGCGGGCGATAGGGGTGGTAGCAAGACGGCTGCTGGCGAGGCGAGAGGTTCGGAGGAGTTGGAATGCCATTTTGTGTAGCTTGCTGTGTGGGTATCTAGATATGAAAGTTGATTGATGGACCACTAATGGATTGATGGTAAGAAGATGGATGTTACAGAGAAACAAGTTTACTTTCTGTTGAACAAATGCCAGCTTTAGCATTGAGATCAAATATCGACGGAACATGATTCCGCATGGTGCCATTGAGGCCTTTCATCATGTATGATGCCGTTCGACGCAGGGTAGAGTGGATGATGGACTCTTGACGTATACATGAGACGTCGAAACGGAGCTCCTGGTGGTGGACTTCCGGGCGACCTTTCGAAGGGCAAGGGTGGAGCATCGATATTGGCAATTCGGCATCACAGGCTACAGAAACATGTGTTCTTGATCAAACTGCGAAACGATAAGTTTGCTGAATATGGTGAGCTCGATTCTTGACTAGATGATCGCAATGCTTCGTCTCGGATGATGTCGCCACTCATTACCAACTTCATCATTGATCCCTGCCAGCGTGCTTTTGCTGCCTACTTCACATTGCATTAGTCGCAGGCAGCCATGCTTGCCTGCTTGGCCATCATCGTACGATGAATAAGCAGTGATAGCATATCAAAGCATGTCGAGAGGCATGCCTTGTTGTAGGGCGCATTGATGTGGCGTGACTCCGCACCTCGAGCGCTGATCGCGACTTCACCAACGCAACAGTGCGATAATATATCATTCACTGCCGCCTAGGACGGGTTTTGGTTTGCAGTTCCATCCAGCAGCTCCACTTCTACACTTCTAGATAGGCCTTCGGACAGAAGATTGCAGTCATGGCCAGCGATTCAACAAGGCTCAAAGCAAGCTGCTTATGCGGCGATTCTACTCACCAGATTACAATTCCTTCCACCGCCCTCCCACTACAATCCTACTTCTGCGCCTGCGACTCATGCAGACACATGACAGGAGCACAATTCCTCTCCTGCGCCAACCTACCATCGAGCTATCAGCCCGACCAAGCACTCCTCTCCAAACTCACGAGCTTCAAATTCTCAGACCGCATCACGCAGTACTTCTGCACGAAATGCGGCGCTCACATGCTCGCTCACTGCCTGTCAAAGACGGCGAATGAACCAGCCTTCTGGGACGTCATGACCGGCACGCTGGAGAAGTTCGACGGCATCGTCAACGTCAAAGGCTACGGGTACCTTCACGACACGCTCGACGGTGGATTTGCAGACTTCATGCCGACGCTGAACGGCCGCGAGCTCGAACGCTGGTCCCACGAGCCGCACGAAAGCTCGCAACTGCCTCTCTACTGGCGCGCCTCGCAGACCGACAAGCAACCACAGCAGCCCTCAAGCAACGACCGCCTAGCAGCGCACTGCAAATGCGGCGGCGTGAGCTTCCACATCGCCCGCCCATCCCTGCAATCTACACAAGCGAGCCGCTCGTGGCCAGATCTCTTGATCCCGCATTACGCTCAGTGCACGGAGAAGAAAGACCCCGCGAGCGAGAGCTGGTGGCTGCGCGCCAATAAAACCAAATTCCTCGCCGGCCTGTGCGCCTGCGACTCGTGCCGTTTGGGCTCGGGGATGGAGATCACGTCCTGGGCATTCGTGCCGTCGATCGATATCACGCTCGATGCGGAGGGGAAGGTTCCGTTTGAGAGGTCGTTTGGGAAGCTGAAGGGTTACAATTCGAGTGAGGGCGTGTTGCGCTATTTCTGCTCAGGGTGCGGCGCTGTTGTGTTTTTCACGGAGGCGGAGAGGGATAAGACGTCTTTGCTGGATGTTGCGGCGGGTTTGTTGAGTGCGCCGGAGGGTTCGAGGGCGGAGAGTTGGCTCGAGTGGCGCACGGAGAGGCTCAGTTTTCGGGAGGACGCTGTTGGGCGTGCGGACGGTTTGGTCGAGGCGATTGAGAGCGGTCTGAAGGTCTTTCGAGAGAAGGGCTATGGTCGACACGGCCCTTCTGCAGAGGTTAGGGAGGCCATACTTGATTGATCGCCCAATGTGTTGGAATGATCAGACTTTTTATTGATGAGACATGAATCACGGAGGGAGTTTTTGAGTCATCCTGTTGATCAGGAAAATCGAGCTTGGATCCTGAGGAATTGGACGATCAGTATGACAAGCACAGAACATTCCTCTGTCAAATCAACACCATCAAGGTGAAAAGCACAATTACGTCTGTCACGTGATCAACATCTCTTAGCACGTGCTCGATGTGAACTGAACTTCGAAATTCTCGAAAAAGCGGCACTTCTATTCTCCATGGGGCCGGTCTCACTTCCAACTTTCGCTGCGACTGGGGTGCAGCGGAGATAGCCGCGCGAATTGATGTGTAATGCATTAACGAGATCACGCAAGAGTGAAGATGCTCGTCTGCAGCTTTTAAAGAGAGACCGATGGCAGATGTCTGTGTTGTCGACGACTCTCAGACTTTGATAGAATTAGTACCGCAAGATCATACAGATTATTGCTCTGCAGACAGAATGAATTTCGAATCTTCAATATCAAAGGAATTAATCAACGCATTGAACCAAGCGGTCCTGCCTTGGCGAGTGGCCGAGCTCGAGGTGGCGGATGGGAAAAGCGACGTCCCGCCTACATCGGACTTTGGAGATTGCAGAGCGAGAAGTGGGGCATTTATTCCTCAGCAACTTCCACGCCGCGTATATTGAAGAAGGGCAATTATTACACAAGCACTCGATCACCCTCCTTCCCCTCTTCTTCCTCGCAATCGCGAATCTTCACTTCGCATTCGCCTGCAGGAGAACAACGTGCCGTCTTCATCCGTCCGGCCATCCCGTCTTCGGACCCTTTTTCGCCTCAGCGTCATACAGTCAACCAATACATTACAATACACCTCAGCCTTCCTCTTGACCGACGGCATTGACTCTGGAATCTGCCACTCTCAGCTTTACAACCCACCGTTTTGATCTATTTGGTATACCCCAGACCCCACTACACCGCATCCGACCACCCGGTTTCCACTCTCGCGACTGGATTTGGTCACGCGATCCGCTCCATCCCCGACGACATCAACGCTGGTGAACGCAGACATAGATTAGAGACGATACATCTGCTCCTCTTCAGACGATTGACTCGATCGGTTCGCAAGAATCGCAAAAGTACGGGACCTCCCTCAAGAATATAGTACGGCTGGGCTTGTCACGTTGCGTCCAGACCTCCAACCACGGTCTCCAACGTCGCAAGCCTGCGTCTGGCATCCATACCACCCCCAAAAGAACACACCATGGTCGCCCAAATCCCCAACCTCGCCGACTTCGACGTCTCGGTCGAAAACGGCTTCCTTCCTACCCAGGCTCCCCTCGACGTCCTTCCGGACGAGTACTACCAGCCATGGGAGGACATCGTCAAGAACCTCCAGGGTCTGATTTTGAGCAAGAGACTGCGCCGCGTCGTGGAGAAGCTCCCTGTCTTGACAACAGACAGACTGCAAGATGCCCAGCAGTGGCGCAGAGCGTACAGCATTCTGGGTTTCATCACGCATGCGTACATCTGGGGTGGTAACAAGCCCGCAGAGCGCATCCCAGCACCGGTCACGATCCCGTTCTTGAAGACCTGCGAGCGCCTGGAGCTGCCTCCTGTGGCCACTTACGCCGGTCTGGTCCTGTGGAACTGGAAGCCGCTGTTCGAGTCTGAACGCACCGACACTCTCTCCAACCTGGACATGCTCCACACATTCACCGGATCCATGGACGAGAAGTGGTTCTACCTCGTCAGCGTAGCCATTGAAGCCCGCGGCGCGCCTCTCATCCCCATGATGCTTCACGCCATTGAAGCAGCCCGCCGCGGCGAGCGCGACGTCGTGCTCGAAAGTCTGCGCAACTTCGCCGAGCGCATCGACGAACTCGGCGTGCTCCTCACCAAGATGTACGACAACTGCGACCCGCACGTCTTCTACAACCGCATCCGCCCCTTCCTCGCCGGTAGCAAGAACATGGCCGATGCCGGCCTGCCCAACGGCGTCGTCTTCGACAACGGCGGCGCCATCAACAAGCAGCGCTACGTGCAGTTCTCCGGCGGCAGCAACGCGCAAAGCAGCATCATCCAATTCTTCGACCTAGTGCTGAACGTCGAGCACCGCCCGACCGGGCAGAAGAAAGGCGAAAGCCCGCCGCACTCGAGCAAGAAAGCCCCGCCGACCAGCTTCATCCACGAAATGCGCCAGTACATGCCGGGCCCGCACGCCCGCTTCCTGGGCGAAGTCGGCAAGGTCGCCAACCTCCGCGCTTTCGTCGAGGAGCACGCGACCGACCACGCCCTCACCGTCGCTTTCGATGCCAGCCTCGCCATGCTCTCCGCCCTGCGCGACAAGCACATCCAGATCGTGTCGCGGTACATCATCGTGCCGTCTGCTGCGGCGAAGAAGCGCGCCGAAGCCGAAGCCGCGAGCAAAGAAAAACAGCACGCTGGCGAGAAGAAAGTCGACCTCGCTCACCGCCCCAAGACCGCCGGCGCCGAGAAACACGGCGACAAGAAATCCCTCAAAGGCACGGGCGGCAGCTCGCTCATCCCGTTCCTGCGCCAGGCGCGCGACGAGACCGGCGAGCCCGCCGTGGACGCCTGGGCGCGCCGCTTGCTGAGCAGGGAGAAAGGGTCAGCGGGCGTGCAGTTGAGCAGAATCGAGCGGAGAGCGAGCAGGTCTTCGCCCCAGCAGTGTCCTGGTTTGGCGACGGTGTGGCGCGCGGAGGAGAGCGAGGGGGGGATTTGCTTTACTTGACGAAGGGAGGGCATCTTGATTATGATTTTTGAGAGCTTTGGACGAAAGCTAAAATGGGATACAAGCGCTGGCGTTGAATTTCTGCTTTTATATCTTGTTTATATTCGAATGGAAATGGGAGAAAGGGGCACTACGGTACCCTTATCGGGAAAGACTTGTAGATATGGCAGAGATCTTATAGAAGACTAAGAATCCCATCTCATCTCTTCGCTTCACGTTCAAAGCTCCTTCGTTGGTTTGCTCTTCGTCGATTTGGCACCGTTGGCGTTGGCGTATGTTCTCAACGTGCACGTACATGATGATAAGGAATCTAGGTAATCTTCAAAATCTCATCTTTCATTCTTGCTAAGGAGTATAATCGGAAGAAAGGTCATGAGAAGAGAAACAAAAGAGGTAAAGAAAGAGGTATCTCCCGTCTCGCTCAAAAAATCGAAAGCTTCAAAAACAAAATTGCCGCTGGCAATGTACACCCATAACCCTCAAACAGCCCGGTGAAGAAGCCTCGCTCACGAGTTCAGGCCCTTAAACTCGTTTCCCTTGCTGCTGGACCTGAATGGACCTGAAGTGCTTGACCCGTAGTGCCTTTGCAAAGCGGCGCATACCGGGGTAGAATGTCTGGGGCAAGCTGTGGGTTGTTCGCCTTGGAGGTTGCGGAGGATTCTTCAGGCTTGCATCTTTGTCTCTGCCACCAAACATTTGGCTGCTTCGCAGTAAAGATGATATGTATCCCGTGAAGCATACCCGTGGGTTGGCTCCTCCATGGCCCTACGCCGTCACGCCCACGCTGAAGATTTTCGCTCACGTCCATCGTTCATCTCATCACTTCCCCCGGTTGAGCACTTTAGCCAGACCACGAAGAGCACCCATCGGCTCGATACTCCCATCCCTCTCCTTCTTCTCCTTATTGCGCTCTTCCAAGATATCCGTGGCGTCCTTGAGAGATCGATCCGCCACGCGCTCGGCCGTCTCTCGAGTCGTAGCCATAGCGTGGACGCCTTGCGCGAGCTGATCGATGGAAAATTCGAGGTTGGAGGAAACGGTTTGAAGGCGTTTTTGGAGCGCGGTAGGGGCGGATGATGATGTTGAGAGTTCATTGAGCTGGGCGAATATGGCACGGTCGGGACTGCTGAGCAGGTCGGAGTTTAGTGGCGAGAGGCCGCGGATGGCTGATTCGGATTCTCGAGTTGGTTGTTGTTTTTCGGGGGTTGGCGCTGGTACTGCCGATTTTGCGAGATTGTCCCATTCTTGACGCTCTTTCTTTAGTCTGCACAAGGTCAGTTCTTCGTTCGGACAGTCATACTAGCCGATACCACACACCTTTCGAGCTCTCGCTCAAGCTCCTCGGCCTTTGCTGCATTTGCAATATTTCGCGGATTTGGCTTCTTTCGTAATGCCACTTGCATTTGCGGCTCGTCGTCCCTTGAAAACCAATCGCTGAGAGTGCCCTTCGACACCAAATCTTGAGAGAGCTCTGCCTGGATCACACGTGCTGCAACAATGTCAGCGAGTACTCCCAAATTCAAGTTGAAGACATATCGTTTTCTGCATACCTGCTTGCAATGCTTGGAATTCGGCATTTGCCTCCTTGGAGCTATCTTTGGGTGCATCTGGCTTGGCTGGTAGAGCCCTGCTGCCACACCAACCAAGCAAACATCGCATTCGCCGTGGTTCTGTGAGGTCGGCTGAGATGTGTTTGTAAAATTCCGCAGTAGGTACTTCAGGATGTGGTAGTGCTGCGAAAGAGGAGAGACCGTTAGCACAATCTATCCCAGCATGAGACGTGAAGCTGCCTTGTAGCACTGCTTTCAGATATCAAACTCTGCTCCCAAGGCTGCATTTCAAGGGGCATTTTTGTGCAAAACTCACCATTTCCTCGCCCTTCGTCGATCAGACTGCTGGCGCGTCTTCCCCTCATTCCAGAACTGCTTCGGCGGTTCGTATCTGCGCTTGCTTTGCGCATCTCCTTGTTGCGTTTGATGATTGGCGTATCCGCAGGCGGTAATGCGATCTTCATCGTTTTCTCTTCTTCATCTGGAACTTCGGCTTGCGTCTTGCGCTTCTTCTTCACTGTCACAGGTCGGAAACCGGGACTCGGGGAACGGTCATTGTACTGATGCGACTGGGCATGCACGGCCTTGTGTGGCGAAGGCGATTTCACTTCTTGAAATGCTCTCTTGCTCCTACGAGCAGTCTGTGGCGCGACGCCCTCATCCGGACTTGTGGGCAGCTTTCCTCGCGGTTTCTTCTGGACAGTTTGTGGTGCAGACCTCTCTTCTGGTGCATCTTTGGACTTCTGCGATTTTGACCGTGATGTGCTCGATGTTGCTGTTGCCGTGGGTTCGGGCGCACTGGGCGCTTTCTCGGTGCCTTGGTCTCGCGCTGCGGACTTTTTGGTGGGTTTCGCTCGCTTCGTAAACTCGAAATCGCCGTCTTTGTTGTCGTACACTGTATCCCCACGTCAGCGCAAACTCCTCTCACCCAGTATCGCATCTTGTTCCCTCATTCTACAGTCTCCGCCATTTTCAATTTATCCAACTTACCCTTTCCGCGAGCTCTCTTCTTTACGGGTTCCTCTTTCGCAGCTCCAGCGCTTTGCGCCGCGTCCACCCTCGTCTTCTTGCTCGGCCTCTCGCCATCATCCTGTCCCTCCGCGCTCAACCGCGCGCTCCTTCGCTTGGGAGCCGCTGCTCCCGCACCGTTCATTCCAATGGCAGTCAATGGCGAGCGCGTGACTACCATGGACATCGCTTTGTCGCGATCTCTTTCAGCGCGCAACGGCGGGCCTCCGTGGTGTCGGTGTCGATCAGAAAGAAAGCGCGTGTCGCGTGTCGAGTAGGTCGCTAATTCGGCCGCGTAGGATGCGCGTGTGTCGTGATTGTGCTGTTTGGTGACTTCCAATGTGTTCGCGCGTGCGGTCGCGTATGTCGTTCGTATTAATGATGCTGTTTCTCGTCCACAGGTCGTCAAGGCGGTGGTTCGTGCAGATTGACGATGAAGGCGGAGAAAGCCCAGCCGAGAGGTAAACAAAACATGCCGCTAAGCCTGACTCGGCGGCAGTTCGGCTTTCTACAACGTGCAGACACACCTTCTGAAATGCTGCCTCTCTGAATTCAACAAATTATATTTGTACAATCGCATGTTAACCTTGGTGCTTCGTTCACGATTATGAAAGGTGGGCTGCCCATGTATTTAGATACGATTTAGAGGAAGACCAGGTTGTTTCGAGCAATATTAACGAAGCCATTTTGTCAAAGACATCTCCCCTTTCGGCAACCTTCTCTGCTACCGCGACAGACTCGACGTGGACAATAGATCGACTCAATCTAGCTATTGACGTTTCTCATACAACGTACATTTTCTTTGCGAATGTCTCCAGAACAAGCTGGCGGAAGTTATTGGCATGATCATCATCCAGACATGACCTCCAAGACACAGATTCGCCCACCCGCTTTACTCTCATCTCCAGTCCAGCCGAACAGAAGCGTTAGACGGCTGAAGAGCAGGCGATCAGCAATATATTTCATCTGATCACAGTCTGTGTTATGTCAGCAATCCCCTACGACTTGACATCGGTTGCATCAATACCTACCAAGCTTGAGCAAATCTTCAGCCGAATGACCAAGTAGCTCACGCCATGCCTTCGCACTCAGAAGCAGCTTTCCAGGAGCTACAGATGCTGTCTCATCCAGGACCTGACCGAGCTGTTCTGGTCAGTAACATAAGCCTGAGGACTTAGCGATGGATATTCACGTACAATCTTCGGATTAAGTCTCAGCTCGACTTGCTTATCGCATCCTTTGCAAACACCACCCAACTCGTTGCCATACACAGGCATCGAGCAGCACTCTCCGCACATTAGCATGCCTCTTTTCTTGTTTTCAAGCAGCCTGATCTCCATCACGAGGACGCTCAAATATCCTTGGAAAGTCTCCCGTGATGCCACTCTTGCCCATTCATCCAGGTCAGCGAAGGTGTAGAGGCATCGCAAAGGGCTAGAAGTCAAGGCTTTTAGGTCGAACACTCCTTCTGGGAAGGGAGGATTTATAGCTTCGCGGACCATTTGCCTGCTAGCCCAGCGGCGTAGCCAGTGGGCGTCGGCGATGTCAGGGTCAACGTCCACGATGGTGTTGGTCGTTAGGCTGAGGTAAGTACTTCTGCCAATCTTGCAGCCTGGCGCATCGAGTAAGAGAATCGTTTTGCCGGCTCTCCAGGACGATCCTTCTTTTGCCGCTTCGTCCGTAAGAGTGCTGTTCTCTCCATCAACCAGGTCACCCGTGGGCGAAAGAGCAGGCGTACCCCAAAGCCCAAGGGTAGCCGCAGCCGTGTCGTCGTGCACTTGGATGTTGATATTCTCTGTTGTACTGCCATCTTTGCGTTCGACTACAAATGGTCAACAGCGTGCTCGGTAGTGATATTCAATCTTGCCCTTACCTCGCTTGCGCTGGCCTAGGCTCTTCACTACGACCAGAATTTTAGCCCCTATCACATCATATCCTCCATCGATGAAGTTCTGCAGCGTCATCAGGTTGGGCATCGGGCGCCCTTCGTGATGTCCAAGGGGACGTTTGAGCATGACACCCTCATCGCTGTTCTCATGAACCATGAGGTGACAGCTGCGATCTCGTTCTGGAAACAAAGAAGCAAACAACGGCGCGGTGGTGCTGGCCATGTTGCCCATCTCCCCATTGGAAACTGGCCAAGGTCAGCATACCATCATCTCATGATTTCTCACTTGAGTGGCTAACCATGATTTGTCCAGACGGAAACCAGAGAACCAAGCCGCACACGCGGGTAGCGATTCGCATACCACACCCTCACAGTGATAGCGCCATGGTCATCCTTCACGCAGAGCTTGACACATCCTTTTGCACTTCTTGGAGTTTTCGGCGCGTTTGAGACGTCAAACATGTTGGCAACGCGGCCCATGAAAGTCACACAGCGAGGGCCCGGATAGAGGTCACGGATTTCGCAGTCGGCATAGTCGACTTCCGGCTGCCATAGCTTCAAAGTCAATGGCTTCGCTGCGTCTTCGAGTTCTTTTGCGGTGAAGCCGTCGCCGTACGAGGAGCTCGATATCGCTTTGGTCGGAGAAGAGGAAGAGGCTGTGGGAGGGAAGAAGGCTTGAATGGAGCTGTTCGTGTGAGTGTTCGACATTTTGTGATGGTCTCTCTAACATGTATCTAAGTATCGATGAAATGATAGGAGCCGTGGAAGGTCGTTGAGAATGAGCATCTTCAGTGGGCATTGCAGTGAGTGAGCATCGTACCTGCCAAAAAGTGCGCGAAGCTTTAATTTGACCTCACTTGTAATCCAACACCTCCACGATCGGCCGTTGGACCATCATCTGTCATTCATCAAATCATCATATCATCCTCATCACTCGCGTGTCGCTTGATGGACACTGATGAAACCTGTTGGATGGTGGTTGAGTGCGTACCATTGACCTTCGGTGGTTCCTTCTCGTAAAGCACAAGACGCGCTTTTCAATTCGCTCGCACAGCGCTGTGAGCCATAGGGAGCGAATTGTCCGGTGGTGATTGTGTCGGCCGGTCCTCGATGTAGCTTTATTCGTTCCATCATTACAGCGATGGTGTAAAGTCATCCTCAGGGGAGAATTGGGTGAATTGCACGCTCAATGGCGCAATCAAGTGCTCTCCCTCCAAGCATTAGAATCTCTGACCTTCTCTTCAAGAGCCTGCCTTAACCACGGCTCTGTCTCAACATCTCCGTTACCCATTGCCTCATCCTCTCCTCCAGCCGCGAAAGCAGCCTTACAATTCTCCATAGCCTTGTCCGTCACCTCTTCCCAAGTCTTCAACCCAAAGTTGCCCGTGGACTCGTCCAACAACATGCCTCCATGAGCTCCAAACGCCATCGCATGCACACTCTCGCAATCCTCCAAATCTTTCACTGCAGGCTTCGCGACCACATTTCCGCTCTTTCCCACAGCCACCAGTACCGCATTCATAGTCGTATCAAGCGGCAGCCCACCATCCACGAGCGCCAAAAACGCCGCGTTCGCCAGCGCAGGCATGACAGCGACATCTCCCCTTCCCTTTGAGAACTTAACACTGGGCTCTTGCACCACCTGCAGCGTGACCTGCAGCAACGTGCGAGGGTGCAGGTGCACCAGCACGACGCTGCGCAGAAGCGAATGAAGTACGGTTTCCAGCCAGCGCTCGCGCGGTCCGCCCACGCCCGATCCTGGGCGAATGTTCACTTCGATTGCGGCTTCTTCGGGGAGCTCGTCGCGGCGCGAGACTTCGACGGGGCCGTTGACGGCTGCGAGGATGGAGAATAGGCCGTCGGTGTAGGTCGCTGAGCCGTCGGCGCGGGTCAATGAGGAGGTGGTGATTTGGGGTACCATTTTCGGGGATGTGTGTCTGCTTGCGCAGTGTTTTGCGCTGGATATGCTCAGCTGTGTTTGTTGTGGTTCTGGTTCTACGATTGTAGGAAATAAATGTTGCTTGAGAATTGCGTAGAGAGCCTCGGATCTCCGAAGTGCTGCCGCCGCCTCGTTAGATCAAGCTACACTTTCTACTTGAACAATGTCATCTTCTTTGCGTCTACAAAAGAGTATATGCCTTCACATTCAAAATTCCATGTCTTTAGTTCGGCCTTTAGATCGTCGCACGTTTTGTCAGGATTATTAGAAATATTTGGATGTTACCAACTTCTCTACTGGACGAGACTTCACCACTAGTACCAGAGGACGCGAGCAGGCAAAATCAGGCAATTAACCACGTTCAGGTCATTAAGAACAAACTGTCTAAATCAAGAGTCTGCTCTAGGTAGCACTTTCTCATTCACCATACCCGCGAGAATCAAAACGCCACACTCGGTTACATCCACTTCGTATCCAACCCTTACTTGGCCTGGCTGATCTCGACCTGCTCAGTCGTGGTGGCGTTCTTCTCAGAAGAGATGTCAACAGATCCGGCCTCCTCGTCATCGGCCTTCTTGAAGAGCTCGGTGACGCCGAAGAGCTCGTCCATCTTCTCGAGGGCAAGACCCTATTCGCAAGCCGGTTAGCGATCTTTTCGAGGGGGATCTTGTCACAGTGTCACGTACCTTGGTCTCAGGAACGAGGAACCAGACAAAGATGAACATGGCCAAACAGAAGCAAGCAAAGGTGATGAAGGCACCGTAGCCGCCCTCACCCATGGTCACCAGCATGTTGGGCACCGCGCGAGCAATGACCAGGTTGAAGAGCCATTGGGTGGCAGCAGCCAGAGCGACGTTGAGGCCACGGAGACGAGCGGTCGGGATCTCGGAGACGTAGATCCAGCAGACCTAGATGGTATGTCAGCTCTGTTCCTTGATTCATCGCACAAGCTCAAGCAACTTACAGGACCCCAACCCCACTGGAAGAAGGAGGCGAAGAGGTAGACGCAGACAAGGGCGAAGTAGCCGGCGGGAATCACGGGCTCACCTGCCTGCGGCGGTGCAATGCGGACGAACAGACCGACGTAAAGCATGGACAGACCCATGGCAATCGACGTCCAGAGGAGAGACTTGCGGCGTCCAAGAGAGTCGGCAGCGAAGATCAGGAAGAGGCCGCACATGACCATCTTGATGACACCGTAGATGCCAGTGGCGAAGAGACCGACTTCAGTGCCAGTGAGGCCCAAGTTGGAGAAAATCTGGGGAGCATCTGCGACAAATTAGTATCCTGCTACTGACTATCAGATGTGTCATGGAGACATGAGAGCCATACAGTAGTTACTATCGACGTGTTAGCTAATATTTGATCGCAGAGACTTTTTGGGGCCACTTACATCGCGTTGGTACCGGTCATCTGCTGGCAGATCATGAGACCAACAGAAAGGAGGGCACGGTTCCTGTTGCCGGGGATTGTCCACATCTCTCTCATCAAGTCTTTGAAACCCGCATCGCCAATCAGTCTGCGTTCGTGGTCAAGCTGATCCCTGATCTCGGTGAGCTCGCTGGCAACGTAGGGGTGCGTGGCAGGAAGAGCGCGGACGCGAGAGAGGGTTGTGGCAGCCTCTTCCCAGCGGTCCTGGCGAGCGAGCCAGCGGGGAGACTCATTGCAGAACCACATGGAGCCGAAGAGCAGAGCGGCGGGGAGACCCTGCATGACAAGGGGAATGATGTATTGGGCGTCGCCAGTGATGTGTGCGTTGGAGCCGTAGTTGATCCAGAACGCCAGCATGATACCGGCGGTGATGAAGAGTTGGTAGATACCGGTCAGACCACCGCGGATGGCACGAGGAGCGTTCTCGGAAACTGTCTTCTATCAGCAAGTGCTTTGATTGAGCGAGTGATTTCAATACTCACTGTACAGCGGCGTAACCATGGAAGCAGCACCGACACCGAGACCGGCAATGAAACGGCCAACGAAGATAGCGGCAATGTGACCCATGGCGGCTGCTTGCATGATAGTACCGATGATGGCGAGGATAGCTGCAAGGATCAAGTTGTAGCGGCGACCGATCTTGTCAGCAATGATACCGGTGCTGAGAGCACCAACGAAACAACCACACTGAAGGGTCGTGACAATGTTTGCTTGCAGGTTGGCGAGCGCGACCTTGTCGTCGTTGAGTGCGGTGAGACCGTAAGTACTACAAATTGTGTCAACTCGGGTCTGAATATCGCCACGAGTCAAGAGGTCTACTTACTCTTTGAACGTGTCCATGGTCAAGACACCTCCAATGATACCCGAGTCAACACCGAACAACATGCCACCGAAACATGCCTGTCTTTGTCAGCCTTTCATCGTTGACGACAAGATATGTCAAACGTACCGAGCAAGCCAGAGCGTAAACGCGCCATCCGTAGATCTCTTGAGGATCAGTCTTGATGGCGTCGTTGTGGACGAGCATAGTAAGGAGACCCATCTTTGCAACGCAGCTTCTTGTCGAGCTCAGACTGATGGGTTGAGGTTGTGTTGGATGAGGATGTACACAAGGGAGAGCTTTTGATCAAGTGCATGTGCCAGTGCCGTCCTTTTAAGCTGCCAGAGTCGCATGGGGTGGCGTGGAAGCCCGCATGTGCCAGCAGGGGTCTCATTCGTGGAACATTGAATTTAATCCGTCTTGGAGCGCCTTGGCTTTCAGCATGTACCGAATGGTATGTGAATGCATCCAAGAAAGTCTTGTTATCTGGGGAAAAATACAACGACCGACGAGTAAGGCTGGGAGTTAGGGCGTGAGATCCATCGGAGAGCTAGATCTCGCCATGGCGCTCAGTATTTGAGCGCTGGATTGGAGGAGTTTGATATTCCACCGGCTTGTCATGAGCCTCAAGTTTACGGGGCGTTGCTCAAGCTTTGTTCCAGTGTATGCTTCAACCACTGTTATGTGGTGTCGCAAAAGACGAACTCCAACACAGCGTAAATACGATAGATTTATTGCGGTCTCAACAGGGATATCCGGTGTCCGGATAATTCTCACCAGTTCATGCAAGGTCAAGGCATGTTACATTTGATACCGGTAGAGAGGCACAGAGACAGAGTGAAGCGAGACGTGCTAAGAAGGACAAATGACAGCCGAAGAGGCGTGGAGAAAATGAGACCAAATCCTTAACCGGCGGGGTGCCCATGGGGGAGTGACCATCGAGCTTAGGGCAAGATTTAATTTAGCCACGCTGTAGAGAGGCTAGACCGGGTCACGTGTCAGGAAGTGATTTGGACGTGTTAGGGCCCAGAATGCGGCTGGTATACAAGACTTCCGAGGAGATAAGAACATTGATGTCCTTAATTCCATGACTCTTGTCTGATCAACGCGCATTCGCTCTTGCGAGGTGTTTGTACCTTCGCGCAAAGGATTGGCGTGCCAGGCAGGCCGTTAAAATCATCTGCACTTGGCGCAACTGACGATCTAATGACCTGGCCATACACCCATGGCTACGTGTCAGGTCTTCGCAAAAGCGACACCACACAAGCATTCCAACGGATTAAGGAATATCGAGACTGGAGTGCGGTGAAGATGCACGACTCTTATACATGCCTTCTTCACGCATGTTGATTATTGACAGTCTCACAGAAGTGCCAAGTTTTTGCCGTCGCTCAACCGTTTGCAGTCCTGTCTGTATCTGGCAAAGCCACCATTTTAACCGAGATGTCTTGATACTCCGCGTGACACGGAGCACACGGACAAATCCATGCTTTGCAGTCGTACATGCAGGGACGGCCATGGGTTACCGGAGTAAGACTTATTGGCATTTACAGATGGCGAGCTACCGGTTGTCTATCTGTTCAATCTCGACTTCGTCGACTTTGCTCACAGCTACTCGACAATCATACATCCTGTCATACTGTCAAAAGCGAACTTCTTATTCGGACCCAGAATCTTTGACAAAGCATGCTTCAACATGCCTGCTTCTGCGGAGATCAATGATTTATACCTGGCAATCACTTATGATTACGGCGGCGGCTCAGTACCTACACGGAGACCTACGACTTCTCCAGCCTCCGGTCATCTCTCCATTTGGCTCCGAGCCCCATGAGGATTGAACGGGGCCCTGCGGTCCGGTACACCAATCTAATTCTCAAGCAACTTGAGCTTCTATACCACTGCATGCGCCTGACAATAGACCACGGACCTGAACCAAATTGCTCTACCGTGGAACTTCGTGCACCACGATCCAATCAGACGGCTCATTCTGGACGTCTGATGTCCTACAGAGTTCTTCATATAGTGCAAGCATCCAGGCTAGGCAATGTTGTACAAGTCAACCATGCCTATTGAAGCATTGGAGTATTGCAGATCCCGCATCTGATCAGATGGGATAATTGCACTATGTCGTGCTTTTGAAGCTCCGTAGTACCATGGAATCAGTCTTTCTACGGAGGAGCCATGGGCCGACGGCCCTGAACTGTACGTAGCATCTCCGTGTCCTTGGAATGGCGACCGTGACTTTGTATAAAGAGATGGTGCAACATTGCAGAATTTGTTTCTTCACCAGGGACCTCCTCAGGAAACTAATCTCAGCGACAACCCGGTGACCATGAAGCATTTCCTCGTATCTGCCGCGATATTCGCTGCCACTGTCACTGCTATCCCTGTGTGGCAGCAGTGCGGTGGTAAGGAATGGACTGGCAGCGGTACCTGTGATGCAGGCAGCACTTGCGTATATGTCAATGATTGTCAGTGTCATGACATACTTGGAAGAGCCAATGCAAAAATTAACTCCTCTTAGGGTACTCGCAATGCCAGCCAGGTTCCGCATCCACGACCCTGACAACCACAACGAGGGCCACGACTACGACCGCCAGCAGCACCAGCAGGCCGCCCACGTCAACCTCGACGTCCAGCTCGACTACTGTCAGGACCTCAACCAGCACCACCACCGTCAGGACCAGCACTGGCACGACCACCACCGCGCCCCCGGTTTCTGCGTCAGGCAACATCTTCCTTGGCAAACAGATCTACGCCAACCCGTACTATTCCTCTGAGATTCACACCCTGGCCATTCCATCTCTGCCGGCCAGTCTGCAAGCCAAGGCTAGCGCCGTCGCCAAAGTCGGCACTTACGTCTGGCTGTAAGTCGTTGTAGGCACTCCAAGTGACAAACGTTCTCTGACAACACCCAGTGACCGCGCAGCCAAGGTTCCCACCGTGGACACCTACATGGCCGACATCAAGGCGAAGAATGCCGCTGGAGCTAGCCCTCCGATCATCGGTGCCTTTGTTGTTTACAACCTGCCCAACCGTGACTGCGCGGCTCTGGCGTCCAACGGCGAGTACCAAGTCGCCGATGATGGTCTCAACAAGTACAAGGCCTACGTCGACTCGATTGCCACCATCCTCAAGAAGTACCCCGAGACTCCGGTCTCCCTTGTCATCGGTGAGTTTACACCATCATTCATCTAGAACGACACTTCATACTGACATCCTCGTCAGAGCCCGACAGTCTCGGCAATCTGGTCACCAACATGAACGTGGCCAGGTGCCAGGAAGCCGAGCCCGCCTACATCGCCGGTGTCGAATACGCAGTCAAGACGCTCAACTTCCCCAACGTCGCCATGTACATCGACGCAGGCCACGCAGGCTGGCTCGGCTGGGAGGCCAACCTCGCGCCTGCGGCCAAGCTCTTCGCGAGAATCTACACCGAAGCCGGCAAGCCCGCCGCGCTCCGCGGCCTCGTGACCAACGTCTCCAATTACAACGGCTACAACACCACATCCGCCCCTTCATACACCCAAGGCAACAAGAACTACAACGAGAAGCTGTTCGTCAACGCCATCGCTCCCCTCCTCCAACAGAACGGCTTCCCCGCCCACTTCATCATCGATCAAGGCCGCAGCGGAGTGCAGCCGACCGGCCAGCAGGCGTGGGGCGACTGGTGCAATGTGAAGAACACGGGCTTTGGCATGCGCCCGACGACCAACACCGGCGACCCTCTCGTCGACGCCATCGTCTGGGTCAAGCCTGGTGGAGAGAGCGATGGCACCAGCGACACCAGCGCTGCTCGTTACGATGCTCACTGCGGTTACCCAGATGCTTTCCAGCCCGCTCCTGAGGCTGGCACCTGGTTCCAGGCTTACTTTGAGATGTTGCTCAAGAACGCCAACCCGGCTTTCTAAGCGCCTTGTGGGTTGTGGTTTAGAAGCTTGTCTGTTCGCGGGATTGAGGAGAAGGGTTTGCTGAGGACGTAGTTGCGATCTAGAGCTTTGCGGTTGATTTCGGACAATGAATGAACGTACACGCCTATAAGTTCGGTTTCCTTGAGAATTACTTCCTGTGCCATCGACAGAGTAAAGTATCTCCTTGACAGAAGCCATGCTTGATTGACACGGATATCGATTGGGTGATTCGTATCACGAACCCATTCTTTGCAATGTGTTCCTGCATTAGCGGACACATTGCGTGTTTGTAACTTGCCGTGTCGGAGCATTCTGGACCCTCCGTTGTTACCGATAGCTTCGAGCGATTGGTTGCATCTCAGCGGCTCCTGTCCCTTTGAGTAGCGCGCTGGGTCGCAGCCGCTCCATGCCGGTCTCGACCCGTCTTCGGCAAGAGACGAACGCGACATCGAAGGGTGTCGGTTTCGTCAATCTAGTCCTGATCACGACCAAATGATGATATTCGCTTCCAGAGTTCGTGAGTGCTGCCGACGAACAAATCTGCCTCGGATTAGCATGCTTCCGTCTCGTCATCCGTGCGACGTGTGAAACTCTCCATGCCCAGAATGGAAGCCCTGCTAGAAGATCCTGGCTCTCTGGGTCATGTATGCGGCGAATCACAAGCTCCGTGTTGGTAGCCATCGCAGCCGTGAGGCTGCCCAATGCTAAACCCAACCAGATCGATTTGCCATGAACAAGCAGCCCACAAATCAGATGTGAGATGTATAGTACGCACTGCCGCCCTTACAGTGTAGCACTCGAGGGCAAGGGCAGTCGAAGACTCGCGAACAAGACTGACATCCTTGACGACCCTTTGTGCCCTTTAGTGGCCAAGTCCAGACAGGCAAACCAAGACGAAGATCGATTAGGCGACCGTCTCAGGCCCCCGCAACAACCATAAGAATAATCCAATAAAGTAACAGCATCTTCCCAGACTCCGAGACAAATCTGGTCAGAGACGGAAACCTAGAGCATCTGTCGATTGGCCAATGCGCAAAGCAAGCCGACGATCCTGAAGGCGGGGAAACATGCAGGACAAACTCCGGCTTGGGTGTTTGCAATTCTGGGCGGCTGCGCTGGCCGGCCATGCTGCGTTGGTCATACCACAGACGCGAAAGGGTAGCTTCTCCCACCAGTGAGACGCAGATACATGGTTACTTCTCGTGTAGAGCTGATGCAGGTGGCGGGATTTTGCCACGAGGTTGTATTGCGCTCGGTATGGGGGGAAATAGCAACACCTTCACGTATTTTCGGCTGTTGTTGTGATGTGCTTTGGAGGTGGCCTCGCTGGATGGGAGAGATGGGCACGTTCGGGCAGTCTCATGTTGGGTGCTGGCGATGAAGCGTAAGCATATTGACGCTGCAAAGAGTACACCATCAAGCAGGTAAGGTTGCCATCAGAAAGGGAATATTTTGTAGGCTTTCACGACATGAAAGGAAGTGTCCTCGCAAGACGGCACGCGAGATATCGTGAAGAAGGGCGCGCTAGACGACCGGACTTCCCGTTTCTCCAGGGCAATAGTGGGTCTTTCTGAGTCGCGCAAACTTCACTTCATCACTTCCATCACGACGGCGAGGGTGAGGATCAAGTTCATTGAAAAAGGTCATATCATTACATCGTTCTGCATAACTATCGGAGCTGACGGCATGAGAGCGCGTCTTTGTGTACGGATGGCCGCGAGCAGCTTGAGGCGGCGGAAGCGAGGAAAACCAGCGGTTGCCACCAATTTCCAGAAACTCCCTACAGCAAGCGCGAGAGTCCTTTGTCGAAGGCTGAGTGAGTCGTTGAGTGATGCAAGCCAGTGATGAATGAAGGTCGAGATGGTCGGGGGCATACAAAGGTGAGTCGACGGTAATGAAGGTGCTGAATGTATTTGTATGGTCGAACGCTTCATGCAAAAGGATATGCCAGGCGACAACGCCGTGTTGGTGTGGCGTCATAACATGGTGCGTGTGCAACCGCAGCTGCTCGTCGGTGAAGATTGCGACGAAGCATGCAGAAAGTCGGGTCGTAGCGCAGAGCGTCCGCGGATGATCGCTACGTTGCGCTTGAGGCGAGGGAGATTAATGGTGGGCGTCAGGCTCCTCGCCGTGAGAGAAGCCTCGGTCGTCTTGCGACGACGAGACTGCCACCGCTGACAGCGTCGGTGGCGATGCCACGCGGCATCTAGATCTTCATACCAGGGATACGGCGCCATGGGATACGGCGACCTTGCCTGATGGCGCGGTGGTAGTTGAACGGACCAGCCTTGCCGTGTTGGATGGGAAGAGCGAGAGCAACCCAGGTGGCGGAGAAGGCCGTCACACTGGCGTAAACACACGCACTCTGGTAGAGGTTGAGGCCGAACATTGTGATTGTGAGGCTGATGAACAAAAGAGAGCAGTCGTTGTGTTGTTGTAAGTACAAGTCGTGGATTGAAGTGCCTGCCTTCGTGGTAGAGCGGAGAGTCTGGGGAGAGAAAGAGGAAGTGGAACAAAGAAAGAAGGCACGAGGCTTTATAAATCACACCACCTGGGGGGACCTCGAGGTACTGGAGAGAACTGACACAATCGCCTGGATGCGCAAGTCAAGATCAAGTCCCCCGCATTCCAACCAATCCTCCGTGGGGTGTGTAACGAAGTCACTACGTACCACAAGCCACCACACGTGAATGGGCACGGAGAAGAGCTACAGTGACTACCGACACGCCGCGACTGGCCAGATGAGCTCGATACGCTTCGCGAGGTACTCGAGTACTCAGCTGTTGCGCAGCGACAACGGGCCGGGGGGCGGAGCCGCGGCAGCTGGCTGCGACTGATCTGGTATGCCTGAGCTATACGTACCCTCCTGGTACGTAGCGAAGTATTGGTTTAGCCGACGTTGACTTTGTCGAGCTGATCTTGTGACTCGATGTTTGACAAAGCGCCACCGGAAATGAGGCAGTCTGGCCCCGAGCCTCAGGGGATCAGCATGTCGAGCAGATGTCTGCAGCAACGAAGCAGTGTGTGCAGTGGCTTGGATGAAGGTCACTGGCGGCCATGGAAAGAGTCTGGGAGTAGTCCTTTGAGGATCGCAACAACACCGCATGGTACAGAACGCAGCGTGCAGCGGCGACATCCTATGCTGCTCAGGCGCTCAAGAGCGACACTTGATACCACGTCATGGAGACTCTCCTGGTCAACAAGGTACATATGTAGCTTGGCCGGCACGGCGGCTATGATAACACCGCTGCAGCAATCGCTGCAAGTCAAAGTGTATTGTCGGTTAACATGACTGTTCTGGCACATCCCGATCATTCTGGCCCTTCTAGTTTCAGGGGCGATCCGCGACACTCTCAGCAGGAGATGAAGCATCTGTACTCGACACAGCAGGATAGGCTGACCGCCATGCCTATCAGAGATGTAGCGCTTGGCTGCCTTCGCAACGACAAGCTGCAAATGCATAATTGTCGCAAGTTGAAAGGTGTCGGAGCACGGCGATGGCCTCTTTAGATGTCGGTCACTCATTGGCCCTTGTCGACAAATAGTTAAGGATTCTATTTTGCAAACTCGCGTCGGCTTGCAGATGATACGAAACTCGTACGGCTGCGCCAGATGGAACGATCGGGACTGTGTCTTTACATGTTGCATGTGTTCAATAGTCGATTCTGCAGATGATCGTGACCTATATCTGCTCATTACCACTTTCCCGAACATGCCATGGCAGCAGATACCAAATGTCCCCGATGATGTATTGTTTAGGACATTCTTCATTAATATCCAACTACTGGGTGACGATAATCTGGAATTCTTACCTCGACGATACACGGTACAGAAGCAGGCTATTCCAACATCAGTCCTCAAGCTGCACTCGTGCTGACCTGGGATTTATCGAACTGTGCTCAATACATGACACCTAGAAGTTAGAACAAAAGATATACGAGTGTAATATTATCTATAACGTAAGTAGGTCTTGAGACCAAAGAACAATAGATCTGGAAATTGCGAATGGATCATTGTATCCAGGTAGAATATGTTGGCCGACAACGTTTAGGGTAAGGGTTGGGGTTACTTACGAGTGATGAATCCTGAATCCCAGAATTCGACAAGTCGGATCGGAGATGCAGCCAGCGAGCCAACCACACGATAACACCACCGCTCCATGCCAACTAGGTGCAGACGCTACTTCCATCGCTCTTCAGGGTTTACATTAAACTGATACAAAAATGCCTCCAGGCATCCAATCACCGACTACTCGTAGCCACGCATGTCCATCTATTTACCTTGGCCTGCAGCAGAATCGCACCTCCTTATTGCACTAACGGGACGGTTACTCAACATGCACGCGTATACCAGAATGCTCGAGATAGATTTCTCACTCAATCATCTCACTGACCTCGGTGATTACGCCCTCGGCTACTCACGATGGCTGACATAACAGCAGTTCAGATGGACACCAAGCAGGCTTCTCCAAGACAATTTTCTCCAACCAACACCGAATCCGCGAACAACAGCCTTGATAATGTCGTCGAGCACGCCGTGCCTGAGAAGTATCGCGGTACCGACCAAGACAAGCATGACTTGATCGTTCAAGGCAAGAAGCAGGAGTTGCGCCGCAATTTCAAGCTACTCACCATGACTGGCTTCGCCAGCGTGATCCTATGTGCATGGGAGGGAATGTTGCCTTTGTTCAATTACGTCTTGCTGAATGGAGGTACCGCTCTGGTGTTCTGGGGTTACCTATGCGTGGCATTCAGTATGAAGATGGTCTATCTGAGCACAGCCGAGATCTCATCGATGTGAGTACGCCAGCTGTTCCGTTGAGAATCTGGGCTGACATTATTGTGAACGAACAGGTCGCCTGTTGCTGCGGGACACTATCATCGGGTCTCCGAACTTGGACCTGCTAAATACCAGCGATTCCTGAGCTACTGCACTGGCTGGCTCTGTAGCATAGGCTTGGAAACATTCCTTGCAAGTGTTTGCTTCATGGTCGGCACGATCATACAGGGTCTCATCATCATCAACAACGAACACTACGTCTTCCAGGCATGGCACGGTACACTCCTTTCGATTGCAGTCATTTGATTCGCGATCATATTCAACACTTTCCTCGCTGGAAAGCTACCCTTTACTCAAGGCGTGGCTGTGGCTGTTCATATACTTGGCTTATTCGGCGTCATCATTCCGCTCTGGATCCTACTACCTCGAGGTGATTCCCACAAAGTCTTGCTCGAGTTCACGAATTTGGGCAATTGGCCTACCACAGGCCTATCGTCAATGATCGGCCTAACGACACCCGTGAGCATCTGGATCGGTTATGAGTGCAGCGTCCATCTCGCCGAAGAAATGCACGACGCATCCCGCAACATGCCAAAATCAATACTCGGCGCAGTCGGCCTCAACTGCGCTCTCAGCTTCCTCATGGCGATGAACTTGATCTTCTGCGTCGGCGATGTCGAGGCAGTGCTGGCTGCCGGCGACGAACTCAACGGCTACGCCTTCCTGCAAATCTTCATGAACGCGGTGCAAAACCAGCACGCAGTCAACATGATGGTGTTCCTCGTCATATTCGGGCTGACAAACTGCGCGATCAGTGAAGTGGCCACTGCCAGTCGTCAGGTCTGGTCGTTTGCCCGAGATAACGGCTTGCTCTTCAGTGAATGGCTGTCGCACGTCTACCCAGGCCAGAACATCCCGCTGCGCGCGGTGCTGGTATCTCTATGCGTGACCACGCTCCTCTCGCTTATCAACATCGGCTCGGACGTCGCGCTGAATGCCATCAACTCACTCGCAGGAGTCTAGATACTCACGAGCTACATGATTACTCTCGGCTGTCTCATCTGGCGCCGTCTCTACGGAGCTCCACTCCCTCCTCGCAAGTGGTCTCTTGGTCGCTTCGGTCTGCCGATCAATATTGCCGCTTTTTGCTGTCTGACACCACTTTGGTTTTTCGCATTGTAAGATTCCAAACCTTGCATGTTTAACGCTGCAACCTTTACTGACTCATCGTTTGCAGTTGGCCGTTGGCTCTGCCTGTCACAGCTGCGGGTATGAACTGGGCATCTGCCATGTTCGGAGGCTGTATTATCGTCAGCATCGCTTTCTGGTTCACGAAAGGCCGAAAGGTTTACACTGGGCCCGTCGTCCAGGTGCGTCGCGATGCCTATGAGTAATGAATACAGTTGCATCAAGTTTACAGTTACCCGCTCAGCTTGAGTGGTCGTAATAAGTGATATGTACATAGACCCATACATGCAAAGCGTAGAAACGCAGTGCTAATTTCGTCAACACTCATCACGGCCTCGTAACCCGCCTCCCTATCATCCATCAAGGCTACTGACTCCACCTGAACGCCTCCCCTCCCCCATCCTTCGCCTTCACAGCCTCCTCAAAGTCTCGCAAAAACAACCACTTCGCCCTTCTCCCCACCCCCTCCTCATACCAGTCATTCAAAGCCTCCGGAAAAAGCGCAAGCCCCGTCCCCGTTTCAAGTACATGCTCATCATGCGCCGTCAACAGCAGCACATTCTCCTGACAATCAAAGTCGCCCAAACCCTCAATCGTCCAATCGGCCAAAGCTTTGTCGTGCGCAAAACTCGCAGTGACATTGTAGAAAGGTTTCGTAGCGCTTTCTTCGGGATGAACGCGCTGGAGGTCCCGACCGGACCGTTTCGAGATGCCACTTTCGCTTTCGGACAGAGTCACCTCCCTTGGCAGGGGCAGGTATTCCGTCGGTCTGAACTCGCCTGCGTGATGCGAGGCGTCGCCGGCCATGAACACGAAAGTGGACGGGTTCGTCGTCGTTCGCGCGAGGCCGCACATGTGGCCTATGGAGTGGCCGGGGGTGTTGAGGAGGTAGAAGGAGCCGTCGCCGAAGAAGTCGTGGGCTTCGAAACGGCCGATTTTAAGGGCTTGCGAGAAGCCGATCTCGCGGACGGTGCGGTTCTCGTAGTCGCTTTGCAGGAGAGTGGCGTCTGGGTCGGCGGGATAGCCCGGTAAGTGGGCGTTTTTGAATCCTGGACCGACGACGACTTCTGTGTTGTATGGGAAGGTGGTCAGGTCGCCTGTGTGGTCCCAGTGGTGGTGGGACATGATTATGGAGGAGATTGAACCGTTGGCTACGTCGATGTTGGCTTCTTGAAGGATGCGCGCGGTGTTTTTCTGCACCATGATGCCCCAGCCCTTTTCGCGGAATTTGGGATAGGATGGCAGCCTTTGCCAGTCATGGCGGACCCCTAGGTCGAAGAGAATCTTTTTGTTAGATGGGTGTTCGATCAGGAAGGCGAGGGAGGGTTCCGTGAGGTCCGGTTTGCCGGTGTAGTCTGGTTGGAGAAAGGCGGACATGGAGAGTTTGAGGCGAGTGGTGCTATGTTTGTTGGTTCACGTTGTTCGGCTAAGCATGAGTTCGAGAACCTACCTGTCTATGCATGATACCTTCACTGCTACGTCTGAGTCGGGTATGTTGAGGTTAGGAGGAGGTTGGGGGGTAACGATGGAGTCGTGAGCCATAGTGTACTGATGTTAAATTCAGAGAAGGAGTTTATGGCTTTTCAAAATGCAATAATTACCTGGAATATGGTATATAAGTGTCTCTTTGTAGTGTTGATGTTAAATGTTCAATCTGCATCCTCGCAATGACGCAGGGTAACCGTCGGCTCTACGATCGATCTGCATACGGGAACATTGAATGCATGATGTATCCGCCGGGACCAGATATACAGGGACGGGTCTTGACATCTTGAAGGTATACCCAGCGGAGTTCCGATGTCATGACTGGCGACGACATGAAATGAACAGGTTCTATTCAGTCTATCGCGAGGTTGGGAACAGACAAGCCTCCACTTCACGCTGTCGTCCGTGCGACCACCGAGGTCTCCTCCGAGAAATGCTTGAGCTGTCCCGCAAGCTTTTTCTTGACTTCGACCTTGCCATCTCGACACTCCAAGCACGATTTTGCTGACATCGTGATGTTCGACGCGTCAAATGTCGGACTACTATTCAAGCTCGGATGTGGAAAATATCCAGTTAAGCTTTCAAGGTCAAGTACTGCACGCGTCCTCCAATTCTTTAGTGAGGCTTCTCAGAAAGTATGAGGCTGGATGCTTCCTGAGCCTTCAACCTACCACATCGCCTGGACCACAGTCTTCACTTCCTCTTCGGAAGCAAGTCTGTAACTGTTTGTTCTTTCTGCATAGACTTACGGTACCCGTCACGGGCGAAGAAAAGAACGGAACACTACTAAGCCGGAGCGCCTCCTTGAGCCTTGCTTCGAAAGGAGCCTGGTGGGTGGGAGGGGCTTGACTGTGTTGATCTGACATTCACTTCCCATGAGTTAGAATCTCTTGAAATGGGCCATCCAGAGTATGGTGTATGGTGTCATGTGATGTTGTGTGTAATAAATCTGGGTATCAAAGAATCGAAATATATATCCTTTCCGACTGAGTCGACTTGCGTTCCTCGCTTCTGACCTTTCGCCTGTGCTCTAGCCTGTGTCGTATTGGCGCTGCTTTCCCCAAGCATGAATGCTCTCGTCGGTACATCTATGTTACCGTCCGCGCCTGTATACTCCCGTGTCTCCGCATCCTTTGTCGGCCACGCAAAATGCTGTCTCGAAGAGAATCGCAACGAAAGGGCCATGTACTGAGCCCATTTAAGCTTCCAGTCTGCACAAAGGTCATGCATATTCTCCAGCCTCGCTTCAGGTCTCACTTCAAGACTGTGTTCGCTCCTCTCGCCGCAAGATACTCCTGCACCTGGCCTGTGGTCAAGCTCTTGATCACAGCATAGACTTCGGCGTTGTAGTAGAACAGCCCCGTCTTCGGATCCTTGTACTTTGCCGGCAAGCCCGTGATATCGCAATACTTCTTCTTCGGCTTCAAACTGGGCGCCGCCGCAATGCTGGTATAAGTGACGCTTGGCACCACAGTGCCAGCGCTACCGTTGAATTGCTTTGCGTTCTTCTCCACCACGAGCCTGCTCAGATCCTGGCTGGCTTGCGCTGGGTTGGGGTTGAGCGATGGTGTGGAACTGCCGTTTGTTGAGGGTTGAGGTGTCGTGGCGCCGGAATTTTGCTGTGTGTTCATGAGACTTTGCTGTGCGCGCTGGGCTTCGGATAGGATTTGTTTGAGGTTCTTGTTGCGGCGCTGTGGTGGTTTCCAAGATGGGTTGCGGAAGGGTTTGTGGATCTTGTGCATGTCGAGGGTGTCGAGGAGGGCGGCATGAGTCTCCTCGTTGGAAGCAGTGGTGATGGGCGCCATGCTTGCGGATGGAGAATCTGGTATGGAGCTGTGGTGGCTATGGTCGCCGTCGAGGTGTTATTCAGGTTCAAGATATCGGTACAGGCGCGCCTTGGAGGCTCTCACATGCGATCGAGCTTTGATTGCGCGTTGCGCCGTGTGCACGGAAGCGTGCCGAATGGAGTGTGATTTCCCCAGACGAATGACGGAACGGGGATCTTATTCCTGAGTTTGCCGATGACCTCTACTTCAGACCTGGAACGCCAATTGGTATTTTGAGAGTGAATCTTACAATGGAGAACAACGAGGCACAAGAAACGCAATCAGCTGTGGTTGATGAGCGCGAAGCTGCAGCGACCCCGCTGGACGCTTCGAACGACGACACACATCATCAATCACCCGTCGCTGCAGACGTAGCGCCACCACCACAGGCGCATTCACAATCACCAGAGCCGAAAGATCAGCCAGGCGAAGATGTACATGTGCCTGACGAACAGCCTGCTCAGGAAGACCCAGGGGATATTCCTCAAGACGCCCCGGAGTTTGCGCCAGTAGTACCCGAGCCCGAATCAAATCCACCTTCAATGGCAACTCCGCAACCTGCAAAAACACCCGCAAGAGGAGGCTCTGCCTCTGCTCGTGGAAGTCGAAGCAGCAAGCGCGTCAGTTTCCCGATCATTGGCGAAGACACGCCCATGACGGACGCCACACCTTCATCAGCGCCTCGAGGGCGCCCACCTGGTAGGCCCAGAGGGAGTCGAGCTCGCGGTCCCACCAGAGCCAGTACTCGAGGCAGTCGTGGTGGCAAGCGCAAACGTGCAGACGACGACGATGATGGCGACGGTTCGTCCGACAGCGAAATCTACGCCCCTACAACGACCAAATCCGGTCGCAACGTCCAGAAACCCACCTCATTCGTACCACCACCACAGCCTTCACCACCTGCGTTACCGACATACAAGAAGAAGCGAACTTATCGAAGGAATCCTGAAAGCGCGGTCTGCAAAGTGTGCTTGAGAGGCGTCAGTCCTGCGAGCAATATGATTGTTTTCTGCGATGGATGCAACGTTCCGTATCACCGATATTGTCACCAGCCGCCGATTGACCAGAGCGTGATCGACGAGGTTGACAAGGAATGGTACTGCAAACAGTGCGAGAGAGAAAGGATCGAGCCTGTACCAGAGGCTCATGTGACTGGGTTTGTGTCTGCGGAAGGCGCTTCTGCTGAAGAGGTATGTATTCGATGGCCCATTTGATACGGGGATAGACGCTGACAGCTTCACTTGCAGAGACAAAAGTACTTCTCAAATCTACCGCCCGGTGTCCTAGTCACACTCCTCACCAAAGCGACTACTCTGCACCCCGACCTACCACTATTCGATCCATCATTCAGACCTAATTCGACACCTGGAGCAAATCCAACGCCACAGCCAATCGTCAATGGCAAATCACAGTCACCCATCAAACCTCTTCCAGCTACAACGAGTACGATCTTCAGAGGAGCTGATGACTCGGACGATCAGTACGGCTCAGATGAGCATCCGTCACATTACCCCCGCCCAGGACAAGGGTTCATGAGCACTCTGCCTCCAGAGAAGGGAGATCTGCATTATTTGGTGGATGAGGAGAATTCGCGCGGTGTGTTTACGCATATCTATCAGGAAGAGACGAAGGTGGCGAAGTGAGGTGTGGAGTTGAATCTCCGTCAGCAGTATCTTGCAAGTAAGTGAGGTAGCAGTTGCGATCACAGCATGCTGAATCGAAGAAGAAGAATGGTCACATGAAGGGCCAGCCATAATGACCTATCGCTCTACAATTCAATGAAGCCAGATTTACCACGAGTGAATTTGCATCACGTGCTTCAAGGTCCAGTCGCTCCTTCCCTTCGTCTGTGACCGCACCCCTTTCGACGTCACCCGCAACAACTTCGCCTAGAAAATCGCGCGCTTCGCCGCTCGCTCTCCCAAACAACCACCTTCATCCCTACGCCAACAACATCCGCGCATCATCGCAGCAGAGCCGCCATCATGGCTGACTCGACTTCTGTCGATGCCCCACATGGCGACCCGTCTAGCAATGCGCTCAGCAACGTGCCTGGTGACCAGCCTGGCGACCCGCCTGGCGATCCGCCTGACGATCCGCCTGCCCAGTCGGACGACTCCGGCTCCGAGTCTTCATCACCATCGACCGACTGCCAGCCAGTCACCGAGATCTCCAAAGACAACGGAGACGTAATTCTCATTCTTCCTCGTGCACGCCTGCGCGTGTCTTCAGTCATCCTGAGCAGCGCCTCGCCAGTCTTCACGGCCCTGTTTGGGCCAAATTTCTCCGAAGGCCAGGCTATGCGAAGCCCTCAGAACCCGAAGGAAATCTCACTTCCCGACGACGATACTGAAGCAATGGACAGGCTCTGCCGTATGGTTCACAACCAGGGCGACCCTCTTGAATCAGAGCTGGAAGAGTCGCCAGCAGCTCGAATCTCGTACTTGCTCCTGCAGTTAGTAACCCTAGCGGACAAGTACTGCTGTATGCATGCTATAAGGACTTCTGCAAAGTTCCAGCTCTCCTGCCTCGCGGCGCCCTCAGTGGCCATGAGTCTGGGCCAGGACGCTACGCTGGAACTCATCGCCGTATCGTATCTTCTCAGCAGCAGTCGTTACTTCACCCACTTCACCAGATTCCTCGTTTTGGACTCGACCTGTCGCTTCGACTATTTGGCCAAGCAACCTGCCATGGGCATCCTCCCCATCTCCATCTTGTGTAAGCTTTGACTATAATTTCCTCAACGACGTCTAAGACTGACAAAATCAAAGTCATCATAGATGAGCAGCGCGTGAAGGCGTGGAATGTGATACATTTGCAGCTTCCCCGTCTCGCTGAGCAGCAATGCTACCAGAATGGTTGCGCAGCAATCTCAAACGACTTGAAATTCCCAGAGACCCTCCTTCGCATGCCCTGGCCCTCGAATGCAGACACGAGCATCCGCGACATTATCCGGACCGCCAGAAACGTCGATGGGGTTCCAATCAACTTACGACT
Organism: Cladosporium sp. IMV 00045; assembly: GCA_001931905.2. Lineage (NCBI taxonomy): Eukaryota > Fungi > Ascomycota > Dothideomycetes > Cladosporiales > Cladosporiaceae > Cladosporium > Cladosporium sp. IMV 00045. The sequence goes on along the minus strand of MSJI02000904.1, from coordinate 79,136 downwards.
CGGATGCAAGCACGCGAGAGATTGGACCCATATGGTCACTCGTGTACAGATCGAGACAGTGTTGAAGACAGCTGACCAGACTGCGTGCGGCCTGTGTCTGGATTGTTTCAAGAATGGGGTCAAGGTCTGCAAGCACGCGGAAACGCTTTTGCAATGGGTCAAAGATGAGCGCCTGACTTGACCGACTCCAGCAGACACCATGCTACGAAGGGTCACTCTACGGCGAGCTACCATCAGTCCATCGCGACCTTCACATCGTTAGCACTTCGATTTCGCTGCGGTACTCTCCGCACAGGTCTTTCCGCACGAGCAACAAAAGAAGCCTGAACAAGTAATCACAATGAAATCAAGTTTCCTCAAACCTTTCCTCCCGTGTCTACCAAGTCCAATCGCCAAGTAGCCATTTTCCAAAAATCCTTCTCATTATAAACGTTTACACTCATACTACTAAAGTGGAAGGTAGTCGCTTCAGAGTCGAGTGTTGTATCGGAGATACCTCCAAGTCTCGGGGACCTGTCTCATATTCTTCCTATTAGCATAAATCTCTGGAGTGGAATGCAGTAGCTGAAGAGAGTTGAATTTACCCGGAGATAGCTTTTAATTCAGAGAGCTATCTCATATTCTTCCTATTAGTATGTATCTCTAGAGTGAAATGTAGTAGCTCGCGAGAAGAGTGTTCTACCGGAGATAGCTCCTAAATCAGAGACCTATCTCAAATTCTTCCTATTGACACCAACCTCGATAGTAGAAGATCGTAGCTCGAGAAAGGAGTATCTTTTAATCTTTTGGGAGATGGCTTCGAGTGAGATCACTTGTTTTTTTTTTTTTTTTCGTGGAAGGCGCGTTCGTCGACACCACTTGACCGATCGTATCAGCTTGAACAAGGCAAAAAAGGACAAAAAGGCAGAGGAAAAAAGTGAAGCTTAATATATGCATATCAATCCGTACCTACTCATACTCCTAAAGAGAAATCCAGCCACAACAACCGTATGCGTTACCTCATTCCCATTCCCATCCCATCCTTCTCTCCCCTCCCATCTCATAACTCCAAAACCCAAAGAAACGCCCTTCCCAAAATACCAACCCAATTGCACAAATACATGAAAATCTACACACCCCAGCCAGACCCTCCTCTTATCGCAAATCCTGTTTATTCTCCGCGGCAGAACTCGCCGTCGCAGAACTCGAACTCGAAGTAGAAGTAGGATCCCTACAACCCCACCACCCGGGTGTTTTGCACGTGCTGGAACTACTCGTGCTTGAACTACTTGTTGAAGAGGGAGGGGAAGTTGGGCTGGGAGTTGAGGAGGACGTGGACAAAGAAGAAGAAGAACTACTCGTCGACGACGTCGTCGTAACGACAGGCGCAGCACTGGGCGAAGTAATCGTCGTCGTGAGCGTCATGGTCGTGGGGTCCTTGCAGCCGAACCAGCCGGGGGTTTTGCACGAGGAAGTGGTGATTGTGCTCGTCATGGTCGTCGTCGGGGTGGTGGTGGTGGTTTCGTCGAGACAACCCCACCAGCCGGGGGTTTTGCAAGTTTCGGTGCGGGTTTGCGACGTGGTCGAGCTGACCGTGGAAGACTTGGAAGTCGTCGTTTCGCTGCTGTTGCTCTCGAAGAATTTCCAGTTGAAGCAGTCCTGACATTCCACGTCTTCCTCGCACCCGGGCACCGTGTCGTATTTCTCCAGCACGTCTTTGATCACGTTGATGATGCGGTGGGTGCCCACGCCGGGCCGCCAGCCGAGGTCGCCGACGGTGTCGTAGATGCACGTCTGGCCCGTGTGGCATTGGCTTTGCAGGGCGTAGCCGGCGATCGTGCATAGGGACGTGGAGCCGTCGCAGGTGCCCATGAAGATGGGGTCGGCCGTGTGGCCGAAGTGGTGGATGCCGGTGCTGGGCCGGGTTTGGTGGGCGCCGATGCGGTAGCCGGGAGGCGTGGGAAGGCCGAGTCGAGATGCGGCCATGGCGTCTGGGTAGGCTTCGAATGTCATTACGGGCAAGCCGTAGGTGAGGCCGAGGAGGGAGCCGACTACTCCTCCCAACGAGTGACCGGAAAGCCAGACGTCCGAGTTTGGGTATCTTTCCGTGACGTTATGGTACAGATCGCGAGCCGCAAAGTAATAATGGCTCTTTTGCCGCAAGCTCTTGACCAGGCAGGTCGAGTTGCAAGTGTACGTGTTGGTCATGCAATCGCAGACCTGCTTCCAGCCGTAAGGTCCTCCTTGGCCACAGCAACAAGAGCCGAACAGATTGTCGTTCAGCTTATCATTACCAGTAGTCTCTGCGCCATCAAAGATGGCCATGGATGTACCCTTCAAGCCTATGACAACAGTCCCGTTATCCTTGTCCGCAAAGATGTGGCCGCGCAAGCCATCCTTCTCCCAGCCAAAGTCTTCGGTATAGTTGAATCCACCTCCCACCTCTTGCCACTCTCCCGTGCCAGCCTCGTGCGTATATGCGTTGTGTGCCATCTTGGCAAAACTGATGATCGTCTCTTTGTCTGTAATGTTCGGACCCGCCACCTCATCCTCCGTCCAGGCTGTTGACGGCAAGGTCGCCGCTGTTCCATGGACTTCAGCATGCTCTAGTAATCTATCAATGGTCGACTGCCTTCGGTCTGCAAGCCGTTGTATTGTCCTTGACGAAGCCTTGGCTCGTAGTGTCTTGGGAGGCGACCCGTATGTTGCGCCGAAATCGCTCGTAACCTTTAGCTGAGCATCCTCGGGGATGTCCATATATCGGTGGAGGTCTGGGTAATCGTGAGATCCATGGTGGTAGATATGTCTCAGCGTCTGTGCAGGGAGTTAGTTGCTGCCTATCCGATGATTCAATGAATGGACATACAAACTCCTTCTCGCCCAAAGCTATGGGAGGCTTTCCTTGGGTGACATCATCTCCCAGGCCGGGAGGTAATATGGCGTATGGGTTTCTTTGCTCTGCTCTTTGCCGTGGTGATCGAGCGGCGTCTGAGGAAGTGGCGATCAATAGCAAGCATGACAGCAGCATGCTACCGTGTAACATGGTGGCGATGGTCGGTGGTATGGCAAGACTTGTTCGGCATCGCATAAGGAAGTCGGGTATTGTGGGATTAAATATAGAGAGAGGTCACAAGACACATGGATGAAGTCAGAAGTCAGGTGAGGGAGATGTCTAGGTATTGCAGTAGTAGTGGTAGTGTATTGAAGCACGAGTCGAGATGGTGGTGTGGAGAGCGAGTACAGTAGTAGAGATAGCCGGAGAGTGACTTCGTCATTTGTTTGGGGTCGTGGCGCATGTGGCTAAGTCGAGCTGCAACGAGCCGCAGGGGCTACCGCTAGCTCCAGCTTCTCTGCCGATCGCCTCCATCAAAGAGAGGGGAGAGGGTCTATGTTGTCAAGTAAATACATTAGGTTGATTGATTAGCCATTTGATTAATGGAAGGTTGAGAACCATCACTGGAGGACATTCGTCAGAGCAATACACCCCAGCCTCAAGCAAAGAATTGCCACAATAGCATTACAAGGGCATCAAGACCTACAAAGCTCCGCACGCATTCATCATCATCGTCAGCTCATCCATGCACGCACGCGATACCTTGCCGGACCTGCCGAGACGGTAGGAATCAGGCATTCAACCACCTGATCGTGTGCTCACCACTTGCACTCAGTCACTGCTCATCGCTCCATCAAATCTATATCATCCCAACACGGACACCGCTGGCTTGCATCATACTTGCATCCGTGCTCTGAGGCCCAGCCAGCTAGCCAACGTTCAGACAACGCCGACCATGTCTTCCGGCGAAGCTGCTTCTTCTCAACCTCGCGAAAGCAGGCCTAAGCCATTACACGCTTCACGATCCTTCACCAGAATGGAATCACCGCCCTCCACCGCTTCGTCTCCCCGAAAAAGAGCGCACACCACCCAGGTCTCCGGCATTCCCTCCATACCGGAAGCCAGACCCATCGACGCCTCGCCCGACGACTTGTTTGGCAAAGACTCCAGAGCAGATGTTTTTGAGAACCGCGAGGATGAAGACAACGAGGCCGCCGAGGCCGAAAATGCTGCTCCCGAGCTCAATCTGCCCAACACCCTCGACGAGCTGCCCATAGAGATCAGGAGCTTGACGGAGCGCTTCCTGGACAGCTTATCAGCAAAGGTCCATCCCGCTCCTCTAAGCGCCGACACCCTCTCCGATATGTTCCAAGACTTCTATGAGAGAGCCGCCTCCCAAATATCAGTACACATCGCAGCCCTGGCGTCTCGCCTCGGCAAGAAAGAGACGTCACCACCTTCCACGGTAAAGAGCAGCAAGGGAAGAGCAAGAGCGGGATCAGCGGCAAAGAGAAGCGGTAGTCCGGCTAGTACTACGAGTGGAGGAGAGATGCTCACCGTATCGGAGGTTTCTGATCGGAAAAAGGCAAGAAAACAGCTGGAACTGAAACGCCTGGCTTTGGAGGAGTCTGTGGAGCGAGCAGTGTGCGAGAAGATATATGACAAGCTGTGGAAACACAGAACTACGGATGACGATGCGAGAGACGAGAAGCTTCGCTCGCGCACGGCAGCTCTGTCACTGGTAGGCATTGGTCTGAAAGAGCTGCACGTCGACATCGATCCGTCTCAGGGACCTGTGCCAAAGACAGCAGAGGAGAAGGAAAAAGAGATTAACGAGTCTCTTGCTGCTGCGAGAGAAGCACTACTACGCATGGATGCTGAACGTTACCCGTTGGGCAAACTGCAACATCTGACTGTGGCCCACAAAAGCATTGTTGAGACACTGTCCGAGCTGTTTCCCTCCTCATCTTCGGCCGATGAGATTTTGCCTACTTTGATTTACACCTTGATCACTTCCTCAGAACTGGATCTTAATGTTGTCAGCAATCTCAACTTCATCCAACGATTTCGAGCTTCTAGTAAAGTCGACGGCGAGTCGGCATACTGCCTGGTCAATCTGGAAGCGGCAATCTCCTTTCTCGAGACTGTCGACTTGACTTCACTTCGCGCGGAAGAGCAGCCAGAGGGCCCTGCCAAGTCAAATAGTCGACCTTCAACACCTAACGCAGACAAAGCTGCACCTGCTCAGCCAGCAACAAATCGTTCCCTGAGACCAGAGACATCCTCCGTCTCTGCCATCTCTCAGGACAAAAGCACACCAGACACCACCAACAAACCCCTCCCATCTACCACATCACTCAGCGCGAATGGTTCCCGTCCTGGCGCCCCCAACCGCCGCCTGAGCAGCTTGGTACAAGCCCAAGCCGACCGCTTCGAAGCCAGCCGAGACAATCTCCTCCAAGCCGCCGACAAAGTCTACGACAGCATCAACGGTACACTCGAAAACAGCCTCAACTCCCTCTTCGGCCGACTCAAAGACCAAGTTCCCAACAACCCCATCATGCCCAAAACGCTCGAGGAAGCGCGCAAACTCGTCTCCACCCCACCCTCCGCAACGCCGGAAGACGAATACCCACCCAGCATAACTCTCTCCGGCCGCTCCTCGCCCGACGACCCTCTCGGCGAACCAACCAACCCCAAAAACACCAACACCAATACCAACAACCGCTCCCTCGAACTCCTCGCCGGCCGCCGTCCCAACCGCGACCGCAGCGCAGACAGCTCCCGCTCCGCCACCAGCAGCACCACAACAAGCAGCACGAAGCGCGTGGGCTTCAACTCCAGCACAGTCGCCAACGCCGCTCCCAGCACGCGCAGCCAGCCAGGACAACCACCCAACAACGGCAGCGGCGGGAGAACAGCAGACGAACCCCTCAACGCCGCCGCAAATTTCATCACCTCCATCAACCCCCTCAACCGCTTCACATCCACCATACCCTCTTTCCCTCGCTTCGGCCGCGCCGCCAGCGCCACTGGCACCCCGACCGTGCAGCCCTCCCCTCCCCCTCTTGCAGACTCCGCCACCGCGCCTCCACCAACGCAGCAAAAGCAATCCACCAACAAACCCCTAGGCCTAAGCGAAATCACCCACTCGCCCGTCTCAACAACAAACTCCACCGGTCCAGCAGGCACAACAGACCTCGACCCCACCCCGAGCCACAGCCGCGTGAGCGAAGGCGGCTCGGACCTGAACGCCATCGAAGCGCTCGCGGAACTGAGGCGCGTGAAGCCTCCGCGCAGGAGGTTTCTGGAAGTGGGCAGCGCGGCGGAGCTGAGGTTGGGGGAGGTGGAGGATTTGCTCGCGGAGTATCGCCGGTTGGCTAAGGCGATTGGGGAGGCGGTTGTGGAGTAGTCTTCATTGCTACATGTATGAGGGAGGGATGGGGGTTTGGCTAGGGTATGTATATATGATTTGATATGGTACGGTATGGATGGATGGGTTGGTGATGATGGACAGGGCTAGTTCTAGAGACGAAATGGAGGCAGATTGGTCGTCCTGTATGGGATATAAAACAGAACTACAAAGACAATACCACAACACATTCAAGTCAAGCTTCACTTTGAGAATAATTGGCACAATTGTGTTGGCAGGCAACGTGAATGTATGAATTGAAAATTTTGTCTCGCTGGAAGTCGACTATCATGACTTTTTATGACCTATCCCTCCCAAAGAAAAAACAAGCTCCAATTATGCGCCGTTAAACCTGCCAAAAAAAAAATAGAGATGGTATCGTGAAGCTAAAGCACGCCTAATGAACCCGCGTTTTCCCAGACCACCGGTCAAGTGGAATCAAGAGAAAGCGCTTAGTTCATCTGCCTGACGAGGGCGTTGATGTGCTCCTCGCGGTTGCCAAGGTCACCACCCTCGACGTAGTGCTTGAACTTGCGGGTGCGGAAACCACCAGTGGGGTTGGAGAGCTTGAAGGGCCAGAGGAAGTTGGCGGCCTGCTTGAAGTTGGGGCCGACGGTGTAGATCTCGTGGATCAGGTCCTCCATGCAGACAATTCCGTACTTGGAGAGGTGCTCCTCGATGATGGCGTTGTCGGTGAGGGGGATGCGCTGCTTGTTGGACTTGGCGTAGCCGCGCTTGTAGACGAGCTCACGGACGGTCTTCAGGTTGGGGTAACCGTAGGCGACGAAAGGCTCGACGATCTTGAGCATCTCGGAGGTTGCCTTGGTCAGACGGATGAAGACACCGTTGTTGATCTGAAGAAGACGGAGGAGCTGGAGGGTCTTGCGCTTCTTGGGGTCAATCTTGTTGATACCCTTGATGCGGACGACGAAGACCAGCTTGGGCTGAGCGGGGACGTAGTAGCTGCCCTCGGACTTGGCGACGCGAGCAAGACGGATCTGCTCACGCTCGTAGTCGCGGTACTCCTTGACGTAGGACTCGGCGCGCTTGAAGATCTGCTCACGCTTGGTCTTGGACTCCTGTTCATGACAGTCAGCGATGGTTCGATGGAAGCCATGCAAAATAGTGATGTGAAGGGCGAAAGTCGATCAGTCCCGAAAGATGGTTAACGTTACGACAGCATTGCCGTAGCTAGTCGTGGTGTTTGGTTGTTTTCATCACTGTATGGCGGGTGACAAGAAATAGATGTTGACTAACCTTCTTGCGGGAGTCACGGGCAGCAGCCTTGTCGGCAGCCTCCTTCTCAGCGGACTTGCGCTTCTTGAGAAGGGTCTCCGGGACCAGGATCTGGTCCTGGGTGGGGACGGAACTATGAGGATTGTGTTAGTCGGTCCGCTGGGAGCATGCCGCAAAAAGGCAGATGGCTCCGAGCGAAGAATTGCGGCGCAGTGGTCTGGCTCTCATGCATTCTCCGCTAAGCACTGTGGTTTGCCTTATACGACCAATGGTCGACGACGGCGACGCTGATGGGTTTCCCCAAGCGTGGATGTTCCTCCTCTTACTGCCTCACATTCTGACGGGCCATTTCTGACACCGCGCAGGACTGAGACGAGTGCTGGCTTCCAAGCATATTTTTCCAAGCTGGACCGACTGCGCTACAATTCTTCACCCGGCGCATTGCAGGGTAAGGTGAAGAGCGACATACGTCTTGATGGTGGCGAGGGATTTTCCGGGCATCTTGACGGTGGCTGCTGGGTTAGTCGTGAGGAAGAAAAGAGCGGCGTGAATCCAGATGTTGGCAGACTTGAAGTTCTCACTTTACAAAATGGATTTGTGCGCGGATGGCCTGAGCTTTCTCGGCCCGCGGCTCCCGCTGTTGTAGCCTCAGGCATGAAATATCAAACCCATCGCTTTAGTCTAGTTGTCCACGCTTGCTACTGGCATCACTTCTCGTACATTGCATCTCTTCTGTCAGTGTCAGACAAATATACAGAGACGGCTGTCTCTATCGACACAGTCACGATGTCCTCCAACCGTCGCGGTGTCGGTCTAAGCGCTTTCTCAAACTCCGCGATCAGCGCCGACCAGTATGCTCGCCACGGCCAGGCTCTCCGTTCCAATCACGCCGAAGCATTAGCAAACCAGCTTTCCGTCTTCCAAGCTGCTCTTCACAACTTCAGTCTCACGCATGCCAAAGACATCAGGCAGAATCCCCAATTCCGTGCCGAGTTCGCCCGCATGTGCAACGCCATCGGCGTGGACCCTCTGGCTGGCAGCAATGTCAAGGGTGCTTCAAGCTCAAATGGCAAGGCTAGTAGTGTATGGGCAAAAATGCTCGGGAGTAGTGTGAATGATTTTTACTTTGAACTTGCCGTGCGCGTTGTCGAGCTCTGCCGAGAGACCAGAGCGGAAAACGGGGGCATGATCGCTGTGACTGAAATGCGAAAGCGGATTGAGAAGGGCCGTGGCATCATTGGTGGTGGCATCGATGTCACAGACGACGACATTGAGCGAGCCCTGGAATCACTTGCACCTTTGGAGGGCGGCTTCAAGGTTGTGCCACTCGGATCTCACAGATTCATCCGGTCGGTGCCCAAAGAACTCAATCTGGATCAATCGACTGTGTTGGAGGTCATCCAAGTCCTTGGACATGTCACTGTCTCGATGCTACGCGACAATCTCGGCTGGGAGCGCGCGAGGGCGGTGGCTGTAATGGACGACTTGGTATCCGACAGTCTAGTCTGGGTCGACTCGCAGGCCGCAGAAGTGGAATTCTGGAGCCCGGCCTCAATGCACGAAGGCGGATGATCCACTCGCGATGTTTGTTTGCCTTGGTGATCCTACTGCTTCATTTCTAGGGCTTCCGATGCAAGCTTCAATCCATTCGGGCGCTGGCATGATGACACCCTCTTGGATACCGGAGTTGGCGACCCAGTTAACTAGGAGAAGTGATTTCCTAGGGGTTGAGGCTGAGACACACCGGTCGTCGATGGTGTAGTGCCAGCACGGGCTTATAACCCTGTCTTTCACGGGAGGTGCTTTGACAGCACATGCATATCGGATGGATTCATGTTGTAGAGATGGCCACCCACTTTCTCATGCCGTTTGGCTCGCCATCCGCCAATTTGTTCGCCGATGTAACCGGCAATCTACAAGTACAGGTCACATGATCTCTGACCGGTGTGTCTTACTCGCTTAAGCCATGCAGAGCTTCGCTACCGAGTCCGTGGGGGTAAACGAGCTACAATCCGCTGGATGCTGTTTCCATCCCACGTCAAATGCCCGCAGCCTGACACCACCCTTCTTTCTGTCTATGAGTGAGGTGGTTGCTTTCAGGCAATCTTTGAGGCCTCCCTGCAAGTCTGCCCGAGTACTGATCCTGTTCTCGCTGCATCCGAAGAAGTGACAAGGCTGTCTCCTGAGAAAGTGAGATCCCATGACCCTCGGAATAAGCGATGGCTTGCATGTCATGATAATATGCTGGCAAAATCCATTCGAATACATGTTTTGAACCGTCAGACATGCATCAAGATCAGGCTGGATGTCAGCTTCTATAAGGCGACCAATCCTGGATCATAATCAAGCACTCGCGACGCTGCATAAACACCATCAAAAGCTCATTGGCACGCCTCGATGAAAGCTGCCCAAGGCAGCCCAACAGAGTTGCCTGGCCGCGGAAATATATAAAGTCAGGAGTGGTTGTGCCACCGAGACCGAACATCTCTCTACAAGCAAACGCAACAAGCACGATGTCGAGACCAGCCCCACGACAAGTCGCTGCCTCGACTGCGAACACAACATCACAACAGGCCGTTGCCTCAACTGCAAACAAAACACCACGAAAGGGAGCTGCCCCGATTGCAATCGCACCACCGCGACAGGTCGGTGCATCCAATGCAAGCGCAAAACCACGGCAGGTCGCTGTCTCGACTACAAGCGCAACGCCGCAATCGAGCATCGAGATTGATGGAGCCTTAGCCATCTCCCTCCATCAATTGTTCTTGAAAGAGCGGGTTTTCCCCAGCTCTGCCTCCATCCAGATCCTACTAGCCGACAAACATCAAATTCCGCAGTGGGTTGCGTCTTCGTGGACGTGGACGAAGAAAAAGAAAGAGAAGTTCGAGCAAAAAGAACTTGCGCCGTTCAGACATTGGGCTCTCCGCATCAAGTGGAACGATGGCGAGGATTGGGTCTGGCAGTTGGATAGAGGGGAGAATGAAATGATTCGGATTTCCCAACGCAGATACTTCGAAGTCCAAAAGTACTTTATGGGCAATCGCGTCTTCAACGTTGGCTACACCAACAAGAATCCGAACGAAGTTCACAGCATCGGTGAGTCGGCTTTCCATCAACAATCATCAAGTCGAACGATTTCAATATTCGTTTAGAATGCTGACTTGGCCCAAAGCAACCCAGATCTACCCGAACGTACGATATGACCTCATCACAGCCAACTGTCAGACCTTCGTGATGGAGCTGATCCGACGCATCAAAGTCGGCCGGGTTTGGAATTTCCAGCTCAAGTCTGTCGCGGTGGAGAGACAACCTCACACCCTGCGGCAATTCCTCCAGAACGTGGTCGTCACCCTCTTCCCTAGCCTGAACGGTCTGTATCTTCTCTGGAGGCACGACTTTGACGTTCCGATCCAGGAATTCTTTGTGTATGCCGTGGTAGAAGCAGCCATCGAGAATTCCGGTTGGCAGCGCCAAGGTCCGGCTCCGGGTGGCATTGAAGGGGGAAGTGGCAATGTGGTGACGGAGGTTGAGAGCAGTGAGGAGGACGAGGATGATGAGGATGAGGATGCCAGTGAGGAAGAGGACGATAGTGATGCAGGAAAGGAGGAGGATGACGATGATGAGTGATCGTGACATTGATTGGTAACGGCCTTGCGTCCAATATTGAGAATATGTACTTATTTGTACGGACATGTGTATCTTTGCAAACTGATCGGAACGATTATTGCATTTGTTGTCGCGTCCCGATATTCAAGCATCAAGGTCTCGTTGTTACCTAGCAACCTCGCTTTGAGGCAAGAATCATCGCGTCGCTCTATCCTACTACGAGCGATTGAATCTAAACGTTGGCAATAAAGAAATCTTGAATATAAGCAAAGCAATCAGAAAGCGAATGCTGTGTTTGAACCAGGAGACAAGCCGTTGAAGCAGGCGACCCATCACCCCGCTGCAACAACCCATGAAGTGACGACGTTGTGTCTAGAATGACAGAATATCGTCACAACGACCTCATCAACAATGAACCAAATACACGACGCGATTACACGACGTCTACACGTCACCCGTTCCGATCTAAAGTGTGTGCGTTAGCGTCAGATCCAAACGAGACCCTGTCCTTTTCGATCTGAGATTCGACGATATCCCCCGGCTTCTGGGACTCGATCAAAAGTGCACGCCCCTGTGCGCTGCACTAGACGGCTTCATTTCCAGAGTCGTGACGTCCACCATACCGACTATCCAGCCCTCTCCATTCACCTGAATGCGATTGCCCCTGCTAGACTGCGACTCGTGTGCATGCCGGATGAGATTCCTCCTCCACTTCTGATATCATCATCATGCTCTCATTGGCTCGACATGGCTGGATCTGGCATTAGTTGCTGCAACGGATGCATCCCGATCGCGTGCTAGCTCTTCGGTTGCCCTGGCATTGGTTCTCGACTGTGCTCGAGATCTCATATTTACACTTTCAGGAGGATCTCTTACCCCATTGACCCCAGGCACGCTGGTGCTGGCGTCCTGGGTTTGACATCAACATGACATCTTGTAGATTCAGCACCTTCTGCCATGACGCACGAAGAGTTGAAGGCCAGCCTCCTTTCTGGGAAGAGTGTGCTTTCGACAGGTATAAGTAGATGGTTGTCGCTTTCTCTTTGCCATTTTTTCACTTACCAACAATCCAATACTGTACCACACATCACTATATTCGGCACTATCAACACAACCATTCCTACTTTATCACATTAGCAGCCATGAGCGCCCAAGACATTCCCTCCGGCGAGTTCCAGGACAATGAGTACAAGAGCCGAACCGGCCAGAACCAGATCCCCGTTCAGTCCGACGACAAGCCCATCGAGGACCCCATCGACGGCGATAAGGTCGACACCGATGCGCAGCTCGGTTCGTCACTCCTAAACAACCCTGCCCTATAAACATATCACTGACACTATATGCAACAGAGGCCGACGACAAGGAAGCCATCGACAAGGGCAACATGATCAACGAGCGCACCAGAGGCGCCGTCAAGTCCAGCGGTACCTACCAGGAGCCCGGTGATGAGGAGGGCCTTCCCGGTCCTGAGGATGGCACCAGCCGTCTGACTGGCAACGTTGGAGACACAGTTTAATGTCTATGTTAATAATGTAATGAATGATGTACCCGCTTCACTCGATGTTCTTTCGTACGTGTCATCAACGTGTAACCTCGATTGACTATTACATGTACGTACCGAATGAGCTCCAAGCTTTGTTCAAATGGTATCTCGTCGAGCATGGATGTGAGCAACAAAAATCATGCTTATTAGTCTGTGCCAACCCTAGTTGCAACCATGTAAGTCAGTCCAATGAGACATTGTGTGCAAAACAATTAAATATAGGATATTGAAAAGTCCCGACTCCTCGTTCAATACAGAGCCCTGCTCATTAACACAGTCAAAACCCCAAGCCGTACCACACTCGTCTCAAATCAAAGTACTCATCCCCCTTTGCCCAAACAATATCGAAAGAAGCAGACCATCAAAAGACCCAAAAGAATCAATCGATACAGAATCAAGCCAAGAAAAGAAAAAGCACAAAAGCAATGCCAAATGGCAAGAGTAGAATTGCAGCTTCTGTGGATCGAACACAGTACCTCCAGATACCGCACAGAATGCTTACGACTTGAAGTGAACTTCAGTCTGGCGCTCTCCCATGTGAGCTAAAGCTGCTTTGATTCATGTGATCAGGTGCTGAGACGTATCTCATATACCTTGCGCAAAATTTTCAAATCTGGATTATAGCTTTTAGTTGCTAGGGTAAGGGTTGGTGTACATCTACATCCACCTCACACATCACGTTTTTATCAGATGTGATTGAGTGCGCACGCGAGGCACTAGCTCATGACTCTCAAGATCATCTCATTCCTCATCCGCTAGCCTCTGCTGTTGCGGTACGGTTCTCTGGACAGTCGAGAGAACGTAAGCCTGAGTAGTGTCCAAAAAAGCGAGCGTATGTTGCACAAGTCGAGCAGAATATACAGTCAGAGGACGTGTCGTGTAGATTCTCTTGCTTTGTCTTTCTTACCCTTTCATGACACAATGCTTGATATCACGGTAGAAGAAGTCGTATCGATCTCATAAATTGACAATGGCACCTCAGAAACCCGTGTCTGGTCCTTACTCGTTCTACCTTGACATGTAATTTGAGTAAGGCTCAAGATCTTCAACGACAAATCGTTCAGTTTGACATACACGTAACATAAACCGAGCAATCACACACGACACCAACAGACCGAAAGATTGCGAAGAAGAGTGATTTATCGAGTTTCTCATTCCATGTCTCATTCCTACTTAAGATATAAAAGGAAAAGGAAAAGGACTCAGAAAAACGCACCACACCTATCACCCTCACAAACACAAGAACCAACGCCATCAAGAAAAAGCAAAAAGGAAAGACAAGACCAAAAGAAGCAAAAGACCAACAGTCTCTTAGCCGGCAGACTCCCCGCTCCAAACGCGGACGGGAATGACAGAAACGACTATCGAAAAGCAAAACTTTTCTGTACCGTCTGGACGATTCGAAGAGCCATCTCAGAGCCATGGCGCGATCTGAAACAAAAAAAAAAGGGTTGCAGCCACTTGCTTTTGTTGTTGTCTTGTGTACTTTTAGAATGAAGAGAAAAATAAAGAAAAAAACTTTTGCTTCTCGCAATCGAAGAAAGACCAAACGCTGAGGGTATCTTTGGTTGGTGGGAAGGGAAGAAAACGATTTTTGTTATTGTTGTAGAAGTGGAAAGAGACGTCCTTGCTGAATTGAAGCTTTAGGGAATGGAAGGACGCTCAAATGTGTACGCGCAACCCGCTAGATGGGGTTGACTCTTGTGAAGTGAATGGCGTGGTCGTATGAGCGCAGCGCAAGTCCTGTTACGCTGACGTCTAGAATGTCGTAGCCGGGTCGTTAAGTTATCGAGTTGCTTATTGCTGCTTCAGAGAGTAGCCTGGCGACAGAGTCTGATCCAAACGACCAGAGAGACTCTGGCCACGGCTCCTGGGGCGATGAGCAGAAAGAGGGCTGCCGATTGCGGGAGTCGCCGGCTTCCTGATGCCGGAGTTGGTCCTGTTCAGGTCCCTGCTCAAACGCCTTTTGCGAGCCGGGGTTATCGGCGCGTTACCGGCGCCGCGGCGGCCACTTTGGAGAGCGTTAACCTCTGAAGTTGATGCGCGGCTGTCCGGGTGTGAGGCGAGAGAGCTCTCTTGTTTAGCACGGTGCTGGTTGAGACGGAACGAACCAACCATACCGCGTGAGAGGAAAGTTGGCTCATGTGGGGAAGTGACAGCAGCAGACCAGTCATCGGGATCGTCATCGTCGGAATCTTGGTTGAGATCAACGAGCATATTGAAGTCGGGGTAGTCCTCGTCGGCATCGCTGCCTGCATCAGTCGGCGCAGGCGTAGTGAAAGCGCTTTGCGAAGGTGCATAAGACGACAATGGAGCAGTGCGCGGGGGTGGCGGAGGAGAGACGTCGCTCTGTTGCATAAAGTCGAAATTGCCATCGAACATCGTGGACAAGGTCGATTGCGCAGTGAATGGGCGCGGCTGTTGCTCATCTTTGCCACCCCGACCGGGCAGTGTGATGGACATTGATCCGCGCGGGCTGTTGTTACGACTGCTGGCTGCGCTCTTGGCACGCTCCCAGAACGCCTTGTTTTGGGCCGAAGGCTGGGTAGGCATGTACAGCACCGTTTTCTTGCCGGTCGAGTCCGAGACTACAGTGGCCTTCGATGGGTCGCATTCGAAAGTGCCTTCTCTAGGACCTTTCTTGTTCTTGGTGGACTTGATGACCGAACCATTAGTGACGCTATTCGATCGTGCCAACGGAGCGGGCGTCCTTTTGCTTTGTGTAGGGGTTGTGGGAGCGCTGGCAGTGGTGGCCGAGGCGCGAGACATCTTGCAGACCTCTTGCATCTTGGCCTTTGCCTCTTCAGGATCTTCTTCTTCGGTTTCGTAACCACCATCGTCTTCGCTGTCATCACTCACTTGGCGCAGATGTTAGCATACAGGGAAAGCAGCAGAAGGAATGCACAAATACATACGCTCAGAGTCACTGTCGTACTCGCTCGAGTCACTCTCCTCGTCCATCTCAAAAGCGAAGCGATCAGCGTCGTCCTCGAAATCATAAACAGAGCCAGCATCGCTGCCGTAATTATTCATATCGGCGTCTCCGCGATCTTGAGCAAGGAGCTGTTGAATCTTAGGATCGTCCTGATCCATAAAGATGTCCGGGTACTGGTTGTTGTTGTCGTCTTCATCGTCGCTGCTGCCGGAGCTGCTCCTGCTCGAACTACGAGACAAAGGAGCACCTTCAGCAAAGCGAACACGCTTTGGGCGGTCAGTCGAGTTGAAAGAATCCTCTCTTGGACGGTCCGAGTGTGGCATGCGCCAAAGGTTGAGCTCTGCGTCGTCCATCAGGCCCTGCCATTGCGAGTCGAACAGTTGAGCGCCCTGGAAAGGGTCTTCATTCAAGTTCAGGGGAGCACTCAGACCGAAAGGATCATCCTCGTCACTACCGATGCTGAAGTTTCGGCTGCGGTACCCTGCCTCGTTGAGCTCCTCGGCGAACCAGTCAGACTCTTGCTGTCGCGCCATGCTCGCTTCCTGCTCCAAGTATTCCTGTCGAAGATCCGTCTCGGCCGCCTTCAACATATCCTTTTCAATCTCTTCGCCAGATCTTTCGTCATCGCTGATAGCTTCCAGTCCGGTATAGTCGTCGTCAATCTCGAAGTCTTTAGCACTCAAGTCATCTGCTCCCTCACTTCCTGGGGTGCTGTCCATCATGTCCACGTCGTCGAGGAACATCATGTCATCGTCTTGCAGCGCATCGGATGGAGATTCCCCTGCCAGGTGTTCCGTTGGCTCCATTGTGAGCTTAGCAACGCCTGACAGGGCCACCGCATCCGCATCATCTTCAGCGGAGGCATGGCCTTCGTTGGCACTACCATCGGTTCCGGCACTGCCGTCTTGTTCGTCGTCGTTGCTTGTGAGCCCTGATGGGCGAGATTGTTGTGATGTCGTGTTATCGTTCTTCATGATTGTGTGTCCAGAGTTGCTGGAGTTGGTCGGTGAGGCCATGGTGGGCGCGCCCGTGGTTGTGAAAGTATTCATGTGTGCCATTGTGGCTTGAAAATTTTGTATGAGTTGGAGGGGTAGGTGTAGAAAGAGACGAGATGCGCAGATAGCGCAATTATGGATAAAGTTCGTCTTACGTTCGCGGAGTGTCGCCTTCGAGGCAACTTGTTGCGGTCTTGTATGAATATGGTCGACTGCACCCTTGAACTATGATGGGGCCTAGTCTGGACTTCGTCGGGTTGGGCTCCTGAGGAGCAAACGGAGCACGGATTGAATGATGCTAGTCACAAAACTTCCACCAAGGGGAAGAAGTATGGTGTGCACTTGTAAGGCAGTTGAGTTCGAGTGCTTGAAGCAACCGAATGTTACTTGGTCGTCAGTGATTGAACCTGTTCGCTAAGCAGAGACCGGACTGGAAGGGTGTCGCATTGGCAGCCCTCCCAGCGGTGAATTTAGAGCTCAGCGACCGCCTGGGGCATCTTGTCCGACGAAGTGATTGATATGTGTATGTGGTCTTGTGGTGGATGTCTTTGGGAGTCGTTGGTAGAGATGGACGATTGCAGATGTAGTTGCAAGAGAAGTGAAGGATGGGTCGAGGGAGAGGGCGTGAGGGCTTTGGGTAAACTTAGACGATTTAGACTTTTGGCTAGTCTAGCGGCTCGTCGGCGGCAGGCGGTGTGATCAAGCCAGAAGCACGTGAAGTGGCTCGCCTAGAAGACTCACCTCACTTTGAAATATTCACATACATCTAGCCACCAATATTAATTGTTCTTTCGGAGTAGCATTAATATGTTCCACAGCCTAATCGATTGCATTATCATTTCGACTTTCAGTACATGAGATGACACGAAACACCACCTCCACCCTCATCGCAGCCGATGACGAACTTTTTCACAGAGAGTTCTGGCCCAGTATTTGCTGACTCGCCCCAATCACCATAGCCCCGCGTCAGATCTGTCGGGACTAATGTACGTCTTGCAGCGTATGCTCCTGCGGCCATCGCCTGCCTTCCTACCCAACCAAGACAAGAAAAGGCGATCGCACAAGTGTCGCGTGCATACAATTCTTTCTGCCTCGTATGCGGTAGGAAGACCTACCCTCACCATGTTCATGATGATTCACTTCCATTATCCGTGAGTCAGCGAAGCCAGCAGGCAACAAGGTAGGGTCCAGGAGTTCTCTCTCTCCTTCCTAGCCGAGGCGGCGGGCGAAAATCGTCATGCCCCACCCCCGAACGGACGCCATCCAACTCTGCTCAGAAAAACAATGGCAAAAAAGAGGACAACAATCCTTACCATGATTTTTTTTTCTTGCCCATGCAAACCCCTGCCGAGGAATCTCCAACCCCAAAATTGCAGCTTTTACTGCCAACGGACCCCGGCTTTCGCCCTCTTTAGCGCGCCAGCTCGGAAGAAGTTCCTGCGCAGACGATGAGGTAGTGATCAACGAGAATTGCGCAGAGCCTACAGGACCCTTGAAGGAGGACGCCAGACGCTGTGATCACGATGCGGCAGGCCTTCTTCCTGGCAGAATTACCAGCAAGTTTTCTGCCGCTTGTCTATACTGGGCCCTGCCGACGCAAGCTGTAAGCGATTATTATCGCCTTGTTTACATTGCCTCGACCGTCCCACCATTTCATCATGGTCAGATGAAGACATGACCAGTAGTAGCAGTGGAAACCGCTGAAAGCTGACCACCTTTATGCCTGCGATTATGCGCTGGCAAGGCAGGCTCACATACATGGATATGATAATATAGCCCGGCAGATGCAAAATAATGTATCACCGTGAGACAAATCTCACTCCATACTGACCCGTCATCATCGCAAAAAGTGGCCTTCCTTCGTCACCCCCTACGAAACATCCGCGGAAAAGATAACCCCTGCGCCACCTTGAAGAAGAAGAAAAGCAAGCAAATCTTGAAACTTCTCCATGTCAACTATGGGCTCCAAATCATCGATGCGATTGAAACGCATCACAGCATCGAGAAAAAAGCTCGATTCTGTTCTGCCAGGCGCGGGGAACCCACCCGAGCCACCGTATCATCCCATCCGCGAACTCAAGTTTCTTCCCTCGCCCTCCTTCACATCCAGATGATGAGTGATTACATTTAATCATCGAGAAAAAAAAAAAAAAGGGAAGGAAAACGAGGGAATATCCACCCATGCCATCATTCTCATTACCTCCCGCCACTTTGAGTTTCAGAAGATCCTGCACCCCAGACCTCCGATGGGAAAGAGACCCATAGGAAACCAGCGGGCGTGCGTCAGACGTCGACATCGCTGATATGGGAATTGTCAAATCGGTGATCAACTCGACTTCACTCGCTCATTCCTTTCTTTGGACATTGGTTCATCTCAAGAAGAAACAGTAGAAACAAAGTAAAATCCATGCAGTTTTTATCTATCACGAAAACGAATATCCGTGACACTGTTCAATTCATTGCCCATCCTTGCGCGCAACAACGAAATAGAACCCAAGCAATATTCCGCTTTACGTCCGAGAGAGGCGAGGCAAAAAGCTTACTAGAGAGAAGGGAGAATTGCAGAACGAAGGAAGAAGGTCAAAAAAACACAGCCCATAGCGAGCTGCTGCGTCAGCTTCGACTTCATTTGCTATAGCAATCAATCACTACGTATGGCCTAGCCTAGCCTAGCCTATCCAGCCATCTTTCTTTCTCGTACACAGGGTAGTAAGCAAAAGAATAGTACCCCTCCTTCAAACCAACAGACCAAGCAGACCAAGCGAGCCAAATCCCAATTTCCATGTGAGCGATCGGAAGAAACACCATCGCGAGCTCCCTGTTTCCGAAGCAGGGAAAGTCCGCAGACACGTAAACCAGCAAGAAAAAGAGACAGAGACAGAAAAGGGAGACCAGCGTCCAAGAGAGTAGAAAGCAGAAAGAAGGAAGTGTTGTCATTCGCATTCGCACATGCATTCATCGCCCGTTATATTTCCAAACCCGCCGACCGCACCGCATCTTCTAGAAACTCGGCGAGCCGACGGCGCCCAAACTCGCAAACCCGCCTGAAGGTCTCCCCGCGCCAATCCCTCCCGCCGCAGCTGGCGCGCCGCCGCCAAAACCAATCCCTGCCGGTGACCGCTTGCTGGGCATCGGGCTGCCGATCTCGCCCAGCCCCGCGTGCGAGCCGCGGCCTTGATCCTTGGGCGTGCCGGAGTCCGGCGTCCATTTGACGGCGACGACGTCGCCTCCCGTCGCGGCTTTGCGCGCGCTCAGCTCGCCCCCGCCGTTCTGGCTGTCGCCTTCCGTTTCGCAGATTTCGTCCACCTCTTTGAGGGAAGGGGGCGGGTCGAGGGCGGGCATTTGGCGCATGAGCGCGTGGATGTCGTGGAAGCCGTCCGCGCCCGAGGACGGGTCGCTGGCGCCGGAGAGCTGCTTGCAGGCCTGGCAGATGGCCAGGCGCAGGGTGAGGGGTCGGGACTGTTGGCCGCCGAAGACTGACGCGCGGTGCATTTGCATGGGCATCGGGCCGCCGACCATGGGGCCGAAGGCGCCGTTGCCGCCGAAGGCGTTGTTGTTCGCCCACCCTGTCATGTGGCTGGCGTTGGGGAGGCTGCCCCATTGTTGCTGGCCGAGACCGGGGCTCTGGCCGAATGGCAAGGAGGGCGTGTTCCAGCTGGTGGCTGGGGTGCCGAGCCCTCCTCCTGGTGTTTGCATGAGTCCTCCGATGCCGAGGGATTGGCTGCGAGTCGAGGGAGGGGGGATGTTGTGGGACATGCGCCGGTTTTCGCCTTGGGGAATGGGTTCATCTGAATCGTCCAGGAGTGCGGAACTACCGAGGTGCTTGGAGAGGTCGTCGACATCTGCGCGAGGACTGATGCCACCGTCTCCTGGAGATCTGATGCTGCCTGGACGCTGGATTGGCGCAGGGCGTGCAATGGGCTGGCCTACGCCGGCGTTGTCGCTTGAATGCTGGCGGGAGTGCACCGGAACTGCTGGCTTGGGGATATCTGTACCAGGTGTACCGTTCGATAGCGGCGGTCCAAGTGGTGAGGTCTGGTTTGGCTGCTGTGGAGGCAATTGTGGCCCAAAACCGGGTGGCGCTCCGGCGCCGGGCTGGTCGAAAGGGAACCCCATCCCACGGCCTTGCGGGTGCATCATGCCAGGAGGGGGACCTGGCATACCATTCATTCCTGGAGGCCCAAATGGGGACATGCGATTAGGTACGCCCATAGGAGGGCCTTGGTGACCATACATAGGCATAGGCCCACGCTGTCCCATAGTGTGCATCATGGGGCCTTGAGGTCCTTGGAAAGCCTGGAAGCCGAGTGGAGGCATCCCGCCAAAACCGCCTTGGAATTGCTGTGCGTGTTGCATACCAGGTGGCGGCTGAATCGGTTGGTGATGCAGAGGCGAGTTCATCTGGTGAGGTGGAAAAGGTCCTTGTTGCTGTGGCCCCTTCTGCATGAACGACTTGACTCCGTTTTGCTGGGGTTGCTGAGGTCCGTTGCTGCCAGGTGAAGATGATTTGCTTGGAGCGCTAGAGAGCTGTGACTGCGATTGCCTTGGTGATGAAGTGTGAGAGCCTTGCTGTGAAGGTTGCTTTTGTCGTGCGGGAGTCGGCGCCTTAGGAATAACAGGAGTTGCCACGGCTGGATGAGGAGAGGAGATTCCTGACGCCGTCTGCTTAGGGTGAACGCCAGGCACCGCGACCATGCCTGCTTGTGAAGGACGCTTCGCGATTTGTGGATGTTGAGGCTGAGATTGCTGGGACGTCTGCCGCGAGTTTCGTTCGCGTTCCCTTGCCTCTCGGTCCGCCTTAGACTTGGCCTCACGCTCCTTCCTCTCTTTTTCCTCCTGAGCCTTGCGTTCTTTGGCCTCCTTCTCTCGGACCTCGCGTTCCTCGCGTTCGCGTTTCCGTGCCTCCTCCTTCTTTGCCTTCTCTGCTGCCCTTTGCTCGCGGGCCTTTCTCTCAGCTTCTTCTCGCCGTTGCTGCTCTTCAACTTGCCGGCGGTGCTTTTCGGCCTCTTTTCTCACACGCTCCTCTTCATGCTTCCGCCGCTCCTCTTCCTTCTTCTTCCGCTGCTCCTCCTTCTTTCGCTTTTGCTCCTTTTGCTTCTCCTCTTCTGCCTCCCTAGCCTCTGCCTCATCAGCCTTCTTCTTTGCTTCCTTCAGTGCCTTTTCTTCCGCCTTTGCCAACTGCTGTTGCCGCTTCTTTTCCTTCTTCTTCTCGGCATCTCGCTTCTTCTTTGCCTCTCGCTCTGCTTCTTGCTTCTCTTCGTCTTGAAGCTCCTCCAACAGTTTCTGCTGCCGCTCGGCCGCCACCTTCTCCTTGTAAGCTGTCAATACCCGCTGCTCAAACATCCGAGCAGCAAATATTTGGAACATTCGCCGGCCTTCTTGCATGCGCTGCTCCTCCGTCAAACCACCCTGCATGTGATCAGTATGACTTAGAGATCGCCAAGAATTCCCAGCGTTTGCACCTACCATTTCGTCCTCTTCCTCCAGATCGTCGTCGTACTCCTCCTGACTGTCGTAGCTCGCTTCCTCGTCGTCGTACTCGTCGCCGGGAGCAAGAGGGTCTTCATGATTGTAAGCAGGGTCATTCGGAGGATATGCACTGGGATGACTGGGGTTTGCCGCGGCATATTCAGCCTCACTTTCTCGCTGCATACGCCGCTCCGCCAGCTGCTCCATCATCTCGATGAATTTCCTCCCGTCGTTCTTCAGGAGATCGTCGGCAACGGTCAGAAGATTGTCTGTTTTACCCTTTAGCCCGGTTCGCAAAATTTCGAGCCATGGTGTGGGAATACCTTTGACTGTGAGGTTTTGGCCGAAATTGAAGAAGTCTGGCACAGGACCTCGAGGCGGTTCAGGTTCTTCATCGGAGTATTCTTCTTCATCTTCCTCTTCCTCGTCATCCTCCTCGTCATCCTCTTCCTCTTCGTCAGAGTACTCTTCATCTTCGCTGATTTCCTCCTCCTCATCCAAATGTTCCAGCATTTGGCTCGATCGATGGTGGGGATTAGGTGGTGGCGCAGCTAAAGGATGAGGCGGGCGACGGTGCTGCAATGGCTCTGGAAGCATGCCGTCCGTTGACAATGGAGGGTGGTCGTGGTGTGCATACTGCTCAAGCTCTTCGTAATAGCCTTCGTAGAGCACCTCCAGCTCTTCCTCTATCGCCGTCCGTTTGCGCCCACAAACGGTGCACGAGCACGAGTGCTTCTGCTGCTGCTTCATCTTACGGAGCACAGCCTCCTTCTCAATCTTCAACAGCGACTTGCGCGCGTCCTCGCTCAGACTCAGCCAAAAATCCTTAATGTTCTGACGCTCCTGCTGTGTGCTCGTATTCCAGATGTTAGGGTGGTTTGCGACGCTCTTGTGCATGGTGCGTAGAGCCGCGGCGGATGTGCTGGTGGATGGTGGTGGAGGTGTGGGCAGAGGAGGCATTCCCGAGCCCAGCAGCTCCGGGCTGTAGACATCATGGTGGCTGGTCCGCTTCTTCTTGTTGTTCTTCTTCCGGTTCTTCGAGGGCGGAGGCATTGCGAAACCGTTCTGAGAGGTGTGAGGTGGTATGTATTGGTCGTGGTAGTGTTGTGCGTCGGTGTCGGAGTATTCCTCGTCGTATTCCTCTTCGGCGTACCGTAATGGATCCTCCTCATAGTCGCGGGGACCGGCGGGCGGAGCGGGCAGCTGAGGGTCACTGCTGGCACTGCGGGCGTGCTGCTTTGCGCGGCGCTTCTGCTTCTTACGATTGGCGCCGGTGAGGCCCTTGGGAGGAGCGGTTATGACGCCGTTTGAAGAGGGCTGGGGCGGATTGCGCGCGTTGGTCGCCATGACTGTGCGCACGCTGTCACTGGTGGGGATAGTGATGGGGTTAGGAGGTAGATGGCAGCGGCATAAGTAAAATAAGTGTCGCAAGGCCGCGGTGGAGCTGCTCGAGAGTGTAGGGTTGGGCCAGGCGGTGGGTGTCGGTGTTGTTGAGAGGTCCAGTAAGGTGAGTTGGCGGCAGCAGCGTGTGGATGGTGGTGTACCTGCCTGACTGTCACGGTGGTGCCGCCCGCTTCTCTAAGCTGAGAGAGAGTGGAGGTGAACCTGAGGCAGCAAGGGCTTCAAGTTGCTGGCTGATTGCTTCTGGAGGCGGGAGCTCACAAGCCGAGCCGAAAGAGTAGTGAGAGAGAGACAGTGATATCATTACCTAAATAATTGTCGCGTGTATAAATGAGGTGAGTGCTTCTGAGACTTCATATTACACGTAACCGGTCGATTGATTGGCTCATGAATCTGGGATCTGTTCACTACGTTGGCACAAATCACCGTACGCCGGCTCACCATGAATGCACGTGAATGAATTCCATGTCGATAAAGCCGACGATACGACTCGCGCGAAGCTTGGAGAAGACTAGAGAATCACGGGCCTAGGCTATTCCATGAAGTGATACATGTAATCAGCAAACCTGGGAGCTATACACAAGTGCAATGGTCTCGTTCAGTCCGGCTTGCTATCACTTCATTCTATGTGAATCTGCTGCCTGTCATCACCATCATGAACCCACTGCATGTATATATAGAGATCTCGATGTCTTCAATCTGATGCGGCCCGATCCTAGTCGCCGAACAGGCCCATCTCTCACGGAAGTCTGTACTCGCTTTGTGTATGCTCAGCCACAGTTCAAGATCAGGGTACCGCCGGGCCAGCCAGATACTCTGTACCTTTACCCTACCTTTACCTTTATTATTTCCACCACTACCACCACCACCCAGCAACTTCGAACACTCCTCGCCGCGCCCGCGCCAACACTCAGCTACCCTCCCGCCTCCTGCCAATTCTCCGACGCTTTCTCCGCCTCTGTCACGGCTATCGTACCAGCTTGCTCCGCCTCCCCTTCTGCCACCTCCACATCGCGGCTCGGAAGCAACGACACCCACGATTGCGCGGTCAACCCTGCGATTACGCTTCGCATTGCCTCGCATTTGCGTATTTCATAACTCCTCGGCACATAGAAGCGTGCATTCGCCTTGTCGTCCCACACCGGAGGCTCCGGAAGCCATTGGGTTGAAGCTCATATCACGACCTGTCAGCATCCCACTCGGCTGGCCGAGATAACATCCAAACATGGCACAAGCGGACCAGCAAGTTATGAGGAGGTATGGCAAATGCAGGATAACAAGGCATCATGGGCAACAAAACATCTGACATACTCCCGTGTAGGAAGCTGGTGATCATCGGTGACGGTGCTTGTGGAAAGACCAGTCTGCTGTCCGTCTTCACGTTGGGATACTTTCCTACGGTTCGTTTGCGCCATGTATCCTGCAAGTCCCCAGAGCTTTCGTCTGACATCAACGCACAGCGATACGTCCCTACCGTCTTCGAGAACTACGTCACAGACTGCCGTGTCGACGGCAAATCGGTCCAGCTAGCATTATGGGATACGGCAGGACAAGAAGACTACGAGCGCCTCCGACCTCTCGCCTACAGCCAAGCCCACGTCATCCTCATCGCCTTCTCCGTCTCAAGTCCCGACTCACTACATAACATCACCACCAAATGGTACTGCAAGCCCACCATCATCAACCCCGACGAAACCCATCCACTAACACCCCATTCTCAAACAGGCATCCCGAAGTCCTCGAGCGCTGCCCCGGCGTACCCATCATCCTCGTCGGGCTCAAAAAGGACCTGCGCGACGACCCCGTGGCGCAGGAGGAGATGCGCAAGCGCTCGGAGAAATTCCTCACGCCCGACGAGGGCGAGGACGTGCGCAAGCGCATCGGCGCGAAAAAGTACCTCGAGTGCTCGTCGCTGACGGGCGAGGGTGTCGACGACGTCTTCGAAGCCGCCACCCGGCAGAGTCTGCTGAGTGGGGACCACAAGAAGCAGAGTGGGTGTTGCGTGATTCTTTGATGTGGCGCGTGAACACGATCATCCCTTGAGGAACCCGACTCCCCAAAAACACCGACATCAAAAAACAAGATGAGGCGCGAATACGATTCATGCATCCTCGTCATGCAGGCCCGACACCTGGAATTCCAGCATCAAAACGGCACACTCGACCGCAGTCACAACCCCGCCGCCGCTCCGCTTTGTATTTCTTGCCTGAACACCTCTCTCTCTCTCTTCTGCCCGAGCGAGAGGGCACACATTTTTCTTTTCTTTTTTCTATCAAAAGGCGTCACCACCGGCATCATTCATCATTCAAGGGACACACGGGCGTTCATTTTCTTCTCTCCATGTATTTTGGTTATTACTCTTCTCGCAAGACAACAAAAAGTCGCACAGCAAGGCAAGGGCTCGGAGGGCATAGTTGCAAGGCGAAAAATTCCGATCATTCTACCATCTGGCCATTCTGCTCTTTTTATTGCTTCTCTTCCTTATACCTTTTTTTTTGGTGCGTGTTTTGTTGTTTCATGCGAGGCACAAGACGAAAAAGCATATGTATCCTAATAGTGACGAACGGAAAGTGAGGTGGTATGAGGAGAGACAAGAGACGAGAGAAAGAATTAAAGCTTGAGCGAGCATTTGAAGAGTCACATTTCTTG
>MSJI02000904.1:0-53058 GCA_001931905.2 Cladosporium sp. IMV 00045 | reverse complement strand
GCTTTGCGCGGCGCTTCTGCTTCTTACGATTGGCGCCGGTGAGGCCCTTTGGAGGAGCGGTTATGACGCCGTTTGAAGAGGGCTGGGGCGGATTGCGCGCGTTGGTCGCCATGACTGTGCGCACGCTGTCACTGGTGGGGATAGTGATGGGGTTAGGAGGTAGATGGCAGCGGCATAAGTAAAATAAGTGTCGCAAGGCCGCGGTGGAGCTGCTCGAGTGTGTAGGTTTGGGCCAAGCGGTGGGTGTCGGTGTTGTTGAGAGGTCAAGTAAGGTGAGTTGGCGGCAGCAGCGTGGGTGGTGGTGTACCTGCCTGACTGTCACGGTGGTGCCGCCCGCTTCTCTAAGCTGAGAGAGTGGAGGTTGGCCTGAGGCAGCAACTGCTTCTGGAGGCGGGAGCTCACAAGCCGAGCCGAAAGACAGTGAGAGTGATATCACTAATTATTGTCGCGTGTATAATAAATAAGGTGAGTGTTTCTGAGACTTCATTGATCATTCCATTAATTGGCCCACGAATCTGGGATCTGTTCACTGCGTTGGCACAAATCACCTTACGTAGCCTCACTATCAATACCTAATGCATGTGAATGAATCCCATGTCGATAAAGCCGACGATACGACTCGCGCGAAGCTTGGAGAAGACTAGAGAATCATGGGACTAGGCCATTTGATGCAGTGATGCTTGGGAAACCTGAAGCTATACAGACGTGCAGTCGTCTCATTCTATCGAAATGATATCACTCCATTTAAAAGGAACCCGCTGCTTATTTCTATCATGATACCCACAGCATGTATATATAGACCGAGATGTCTTCAATCTGATATGGATGATGATACGGCCCGATCCTAGACTCCGAGCAGGCCCATCTCTCACGGAAGTCTGTACTCACTTTGTGTATGCTCAGCCACAGTTCAAGATCAGGGTACCGCCGGGCCAGCCAGATACTGTGCCTTTACCCTACCTTTACCTTTATTATTTCCACCACCACCACCCATACTCAACCACAAACAACCAGCAACTTGGAATACTACTCGCCGCGCCCGCGCCAATACTTGACTGCCTCCCTCCACCCTCCCACCTCCTGCCAATTCTCCGACGCTTTCTCCGCCTCTGTCACGGCTATCGTACCAGCTTGCTCCGCCTCCCCTTCTGCCACCTCCACATCGCGGCTCGGAAGCAACTACACCCACGATTGCGCGGTCAACCCTGCGGTTACGCTCTGCATTGCCTCGCGTCTGCTTGTTCCATAACTCGCCGGAATAAAGAAGCGTGCATTCGCCTTTTCGTCCAACACCGGAGGCTCCGGAAGCCATTGGGTTGAAGCTCATATCTCGACCTGTCAGCATCCCACTCGGCTGGCCGAGATAACATCCAAACATGGCACAAGCGGACCAGCAAGTTATGAGGAGGTATGGCAAACGAAGGACAACAAGACATCACAGACAAGAAAATATCTGACATACTCCCGTGCAGGAAGCTGGTGATTATCGGCGACGGTGCTTGTGGAAAGACCAGTCTGCTGTCCGTCTTCACGTTGGGATACTTTCCTACGGTTCGTTTGCGCCATGTATCCTGCAAGTCTCCAGAGCTTTCGTCTGACATCAACGCACAGCGATACGTCCCTACCGTCTTCGAGAACTACGTCACAGACTGCCGCGTCGACGGCAAATCGGTCCAGCTAGCATTATGGGATACGGCAGGACAAGAAGACTACGAGCGACTCCGACCTCTTGCCTACAGCCAAGCCCACGTCATCCTCATCGCCTTCTCCGTCTCGAGTCCCGACTCACTACATAACATCACCACCAAATGGTACGGCCACCCAAACCCAGCCAGGCAGCCAGCCGGCCATCCTCCCCCAAACCCCATGAAACCAAACCCACTAACCCCCTCCTTCTTCCCAGGCATCCTGAAGTCCTCGAGCGCTGCCCCGGCGTGCCCATCATCCTGGTCGGGCTCAAAAAGGACCTGCGCGACGACCCCGTGGCGCAGGAGGAGATGCGCAAGCGGTCGGAGAAATTCCTCACGCCCGACGAGGGCGAGGACGTGCGCAAACGCATCGGCGCGAAAAAGTACCTCGAGTGCTCGTCGCTGACGGGCGAGGGCGTCGACGACGTCTTCGAAGCCGCCACCCGGCAGAGTCTGCTGAGTGGGGACCACAAGAAGCAGAGTGGGTGTTGCGTTATTCTCTGATGCGGTGACGGTGGACGCAGCAAAACCGACTCGAGGAGCAAATCGAAAGGCAACCACATGGGGCGTAACGCGACTCACGCATCTACAGCCTCGAATTTCCGGAAATCCAGCGTGAAAACGACACACTCGACCGCAGTCGCATCCTGCCGCCATTTCACTTTGTAATTTGCCTCCAACATCTTCTCTCCGCGCGCGGAATATGCCTACCAAAAAAGGCGAAAGCGAGAGAGAAAACACCTTTCCTTTCCCTTTTTTTCTCTTACAAGGCGTCATATCGGCGAAGACCGGCATCATTTCATCATTCAAGGCGAAAACTGGGGCGTTCACTTTCTTCCCTTCTTGTATCTGTCTTTCTATCATTCTTGCAAGACAACAAAAAGTAGCTTGGGCACAGCAAAGGGCAGAGGGGCATAGTTGCAAAGGCGAAATTTTGATTCTTCTGTCATTTTTGTTGCTCCGTTCTGCCCCTTACATTTCATGTTTTTCTTCTGTTTGTTTGTTTTACTTTTTTGCGAAGGACAAGACGGAAATGCATATGTATCCTAATAATGACGAATGGTAGGGAGGTAATATGAGGAGAGGCATGAGACGAGAGAAGAATAAAGCATGAGCGAATCATTTCAGAGTTCCAATATCTGCTCTACCAGTTCATCCGATGTCGACAAGGAATGACGAACGCGACGCTCAAAGCAACTCCCTTCACCATCCTCCCTTCCCCTAATAACCCCTCCCATCCTTAACACTCAAAGCTTAAACTCCCCCACCCCCCTCTCCCACCCACCACACCCCACCGCCTCCACCCCGGGCTGTCGTTGTGCAAACTCCCTCGCCAACCCCCCCTTCAGCTCCCCCGCCCTCTCACTACAAAGCTCATAAACCGTACTCAAATTGAACAACAGCACTGGGAACGCCGCCGTGCGCCTCGCCAGAGTCTCCAGAACCTCCCGCGCTTCCGTGATGCGGTTGGCGTACAGGAGGCAGGTCGCGGCGTTTTGCGCGAGGAGTTCGTTGCTGGGTGATTGGGTGGCGAGGGAACGCCAGGTGGATGCGGAGGTGGCGAAGTCGCCGTAAGCGGTTTGGAGGAGGGCGTGGTGCAGGTCTTTTGTAGGGCTGGCGGGGAGGTGGGAGAGGATTTGGGCTGCGAGGGAGAGGTTGCCGAGGCGGATTTGCAGGAGGGCTTTGCGCGTGTGCAGGGCATCAGAATCGGTGTCTTGATCAGCTGCGGTTGCGTGCAGGCTGTCGACGTGGCGAGAGGCGGTTTCCAGCTCGCCGATTTCGACGAGCGAGTCAGCCACTCGGAGACCCAGGTCCCGCAGGCGAGCGCTCCAGAGGGTTAGAGAAGTTTCGTCGCCGCTTTCTCGCGCGCTGGAAATGTGCGACCGCACTTCGCTCGACAGCGCGTAAAGGGACATGATGGCGCGGCGGCCGCCGTCGGCTGCCGCGATGGATTGCAGACGGACAAGCAGGAGGCGCAGGTCCCAAGGGACGAGGGGGAGGGTGTCTCTCGCTTCGGGCGTGTTGCGGTTGAGGAAGTCGGAGAGGGGCACGGCTTCGTCGGCGGCGAGGTCGGGGCGTGATATCACTACTAGACAGGCTAGGCGGGTGTAGAGGAGTTTGAAGATTCGTGAGGCATCGCTGGGATTGCTTGTTAGGAGGTCGGTCAGGGCGGATTCGGCTGCGCGGCGGAAGTGGCCGGCTTGGATTAGGTCGTCTAGGGGTGTTGCGATGGGGGGTTGGTGCACGGATTCTAGGAAGCCGGGGGCGATGTCGTCGGACGGGAGTTGATGGTAGAGTCTACGGTCGAGCAGGAAATGTAGGTCTGTAGGCACGCGGGATTGAGGTTGCGAGGTTGAGGGCGAATGCAGGGAGCTGGTGGCGATACGCGGTCGAGGCGACACGGCTGGTGAGGTTACTTGCGAGCCTGTTGTTGGCGTTGCCGGTGCTGGCTGCTGCTCAGCTAGCGGACTGTATCGTCAGTGTTGTGTGTACAGTGTAAATCGATCAGACGATGAATGGCTCACTCGTCTGCCGCGTCCAACGGGCCTACTGTGCTGCGTCTGGGCAGGGGATGGGAGATGTTGCGGCCTTGACGGCGGACACTGTTCGTGGGTGATAATGTCGAGTCCATGTTGGTGTCGATGCAGGAGATTGATCAATGGATCGATTTTGCTGAGCAATTACAACGAAAACGAACTATTTCATCCAAAGCAGTAATGGCGCTAGAGTTGTGGGGCAAGTAAAGTGAAGTGAAGTAGTAGGCCTCGGAGGTCAGGCGTAAACATTTATCCTGAGGCCGAAATCACGAGTGGTGGGCCTTGCTTGCTTCTTCCAGCTTGCCTACGCTGACTGTACCTATAAGTATGTCGGCATATATCCGAATCGAGAGGTCTGAAGGCGGTGATGAACTTCTAAGAAGAAATTTATGCATTTCACGACACGAACTTGCATTGATAGCCAGCGAACCTAGGTCTTAGCAATTCGCAGATCTGTTCGACCATCTATTCCCTCGCTTTCACTGTGCTGGTAAGGCCAGGCAGAGCGCATCGTCGACATCCAGAAACATTTCTAACCCTCAATTGTCTAGTTGGTGACATCCCCACAGACATACTTCACTCCCTTCTCTAGCTGCATCCTACTTCCGTCTGGCCGCCGAGGCGCGGGAGTGTCATTGGCTCGTGCGCCGGGTCTGGTCAGCATTCGCAGCGACATCGCTGGCTGCGAGAGAGAGATCGGCTGTCCCCGCGTAAAACCTTCCTGGGTGGCGCTTGTCTGTTTCCTCTGGAGGTGTGTGTGTGTTCCATTCACGGCCAGGTCCAGTGACTCAATTTCTACTCTCTCTCTTCTTTATTTTACCTCTCACCACAAAGAGCCTCTCCCCTCTCCACTCCAGGCGTCCCTCCCGACTGCCACACACACATCGTCGCCATGATGCAGTCACAGTCCGCCAGAAAGGCGCTCCAATGCCTGCCCCGAGCTCGGCGAAACCTTTCGACTTCCTCGCCCATGGCGGCTCTGTCTCCCTACAACAGATCCTCGCCTACCACCGCCCCCCAAAGCCAGACCACCGCCAAACGCAATGTCTCCGCAAAGGCCTCCCTGCAAGCGCAGGCTGCCACCGCCTCCTCCCAGACCGCAACCCGCACCATCCCTAGCCCGGCCTTCAACCGCGAGGACACCAAGGCGCGCGATGTGCAGCAGCTCCAGCCATACCGCCAGCCCGAGCTGGACCACTCTTTCGTTGGAATGAAGGGTGGTGAGATCTTCCACGAGATGATGCTGAGGCAGGGCGTTAAGCACGTCTGTAAGTGAAGACTCGGAACGAATGCGCAAGACTCGGTGAGAAGTACTGACGCAAAAATCACAGTCGGTTACCCTGGTGGCGCCATTCTCCCCGTCTTCGATGCGATTTACAACAGCAACCACTTCGATTTCATTCTTCCCAGACACGAACAGGGTGCAGGTCACATGGCTGAGGGCTACGCTCGCGCCTCTGGAAAGACTGGTGTTGTTCTGGTTACCTCTGGCCCTGGTGCGACCAACGTGATCACTCCTATGCAGGATGCTTTGATGGACGGTACCCCAATGGTTGTTTTCTGCGGACAGGTGCCTACGACTGCGATTGGCTCTGACGCTTTCCAAGAGGCGGATGTCATTGGTATCTCCCGTGCCTGCACCAAGTGGAACGTGATGGTTAAGAACATTGCTGAGCTGCCGAGGAGAATCAACGAGGCTTTCGAGATCGCCACTTCTGGACGCCCCGGCCCCGTTCTTGTCGACCTGCCCAAAGACGTTACTGGTGCCGTCCTGAACCGCGCCATTCCCGTTGCCTCCACCACCATCCCCTCTCACCCCTCGGCTGCGACCCAGGCCGCTCGTGAAGTCGCCAACGCCCAGCTCGAGGCCAGCATCAAGCGTTGCGCCGACTTGATCAACGTTGCCAAGAAGCCCGTCGTCTACGCTGGTGCCGGTGTTCTCGGCCACCCCGACGGTCCCAAATTCCTGAAGGAGCTCTCGGACAAGGCCCAGATTCCCGTCACCACTACTCTCCAGGGTCTTGGTGGATTCGACGAGCTTGACCCCAAGGCGCTCCACATGCTGGGTATGCACGGCTCTGCATACGCCAACATGGCTATGCAGGAGGCCGACTTGGTCATTGCTCTCGGTGGCCGCTTTGACGACCGTATCACTGGACACGTCCCCCGTTTCGCTCCCCAGGCACGCAAGGCCGCTGAGGAAGGCCGCGGTGGCATCATCCACTTCGACATCATGCCCAAGAACATCAACAAGGTCGTCCAGGCCACCGAGGCCGTCGAGGGCGATGTGACCGCCAACCTCAAGCTCATGCTTCCCCAGGTCGAGTCGAGGACCGAGGCCCAGAGGTCGGAATGGTTTGGCCAGATCAAGGCCTGGAAGGAACGCTTCCCCTGGGCCTACGAGAAGGAGGACGGCCCTGACGCGCTCATCAAGCCACAGACTGTCATCAGCAAGCTGTCTGACATGACCGCTCACCGCAAGGAGGAGACCGTCGTCGCCACCGGTGTCGGCCAGCACCAGATGTGGACCGCCCAGCACTTCCGCTGGAGGTCTCCCCGCACCATGATCACCTCCGGCGGTCTGGGAACCATGGGCTTCGGTCTCCCCGCCGCCATCGGCGCCAAGGTCGCCCAGCCCAACAAGCTCGTCGTCGACATCGACGGCGATGCCTCTTTCAGCATGACGCTGACCGAGCTCGCCACTGCGGCCGAGTTCAACATCGGCGTCAAGATCATCATCCTCAACAACGAAGAGCAAGGCATGGTCACGCAATGGCAAGCCCTCTTCTACAACGACCGCTTCGCACACACCCACCAGCGCAACCCCGACTTCGTCAAGCTGTCCGAGTCCATGCGCATCCCCGCCCGCCGCACCACCAAGATCGGCTCCCTCGAGGAGGACCTGCAATGGCTGATCGAGGGCTCCGGCGACGGCCCCGCTCTGCTCGAGGTCGTCACTGACCAAAAGGTCCCCGTCCTGCCCATGGTGCCCGGTGGCAGCGCGCTGCACGAATTCCTCGTCTATGACGCCGAGAAGGAGAAGGAGCGCAGACAGAGGACTCGCGAGCGCAGCGGCAGGTAAAGTAAGGAAATCTTCAAAAGCAAAAGAGAGCGAGAAAGGAAAAAAGAAAAAGGGAAGGCTTTGCTGAGCATCTAAAATGTGTGCGCGTTGTCTGCGCGCGTGTGTAAGTAACTACGGGATCATACCCATCTGAATCACTTCTTGGGTTGGCGGAGCGGGCGTTTATGTTATACTTTTCTTGTTTGACCTGCTTTTCCTTCAGCGGAAGCACCGCGGGTTTTGGTTTCTATTTCTTCAGCATATAGTCGTTTGCCTCCTTCTGCTTCGAGTGGGGAGGCAGGCGAGAACAACAACGAAGCCAAAAGTTTTGACCAATCATATCCAGACACGGCGAGCGGAATTATGTGACTCGTGCACTCACTACTGAGACCTTAGGTATTTATCTCTTCACCTTGTTCGCATGTATAAGGTAAGGTGTCACACGTGCGACACTCCGGCCGGTCACACACACCCACAGCTGTCCCCATGACATTACCCAGCTACTCTCAATCCCCACCTCACCTCCCAGGACCTCGCCACCTCCCACCCCAACCCCCAACCAACCGCAAACATGGCAAACAGCGCCCTCGCAGCCGCCCAAGCAGGCGACCTCGCCGCCTTGAAAAAAGACCTCGACGATTTCCCCCCACCAGACCTCTCCGAAGCCAGCATTTACACTCAAACAGACGCCCTCGTCTGCGCAGCATCTCACAACGGCCACGCCTCAACGCTCACCTGGCTGCTCGACACGCGCTTCCCAGCCTACACTCCGCGCCTCGACGCGCATCTGGCCGCGATTCATGGCGGTCCGGAGGTCTACGAGGTGTTTTTGCGGAAATGGCCGCATTTGATCGATTATGAGCTCGGGCATAATGGGAATCCGATCGGGTTGGCTGTGTTTAGGAATGATATGCGGATGGCGAGGTTTTTGTTGGGGAGGGGCGTGGATCCGAATACGGCGAGGTTTGGGAATAAGTTGGTAGGTTGGCTGTTGGGTTTGTTTGGTGGGGTTTGTGATGGGTGATTGAGTTGTTCTAACTAACACTCTGCTCCAGTTCAATAAACCAGAGAACTTTCCGACATGGTGTAAGCATGTGGATAAGGAGATTATTGACTTGCGTGGTGAGTATGGGTTCGAGGTACCTGAGGCGCCGGAGCAAGAGGGGCTTTGGAGGCGATGGAGGCGATGGATGAGTTGACGGGTGGGCAGGCGGTGAGTTCGATGGGTTTTCTTTGGAGGGTCTTGGGGTTTGGGATTTCGAGGGTGGTTGGGTTTTGGTACGTCTCTTGGTGTTGTCGATGTTTCTATCTTGAAATCGCTTCGGAGTGACGATGATATATTCGTCCACGAATACGAATTGGACGAGCAAATCCAATCATCTGCAAGATGGTAGGCACAGCGGTCTTGTTACCTTTAATAAGCGTTCAACTTCGCGAAAATGGATCGAGCTCCCGCTATATGCACCGAGTTCTCCTATGCTTCGAGCAATTCTGAAGATGCCAATTTATCCTTCTCAAATGCTTACTGATCGAAAGCGTAAGAAGTCTCCTTTCTTTTCTCCCGTAAGCTATGTGGGTCAGAATAGGTGGGATATGTCGAGATCTATTCGTCCTTCTAAAGTTTTTTAAAAAAAAAAAATCAAAGAAAAAAAAAAATCAAAAAAAGAGCTGTATGCGAACTTAGATAGTCTCGCTGTCGCTAAGTTTTGTAGATGGCTTGTAGGAGAATAAGACAAGCGATCTGAGAATACATGGCATTGAAGTCGCATTGATACATCATGGTCTTGAGGAGTACCATAGTTAAATCATCCTCCGAGTCTATTTTTAGCCATGCTCGTCGCTACCTCACCAATAGCTCTATAATACCTTACATGTGATTTTCTGCAACCCCGTATTGTAGACTTCGTTCGTGCAGCTTTCACTACATGCGGCACTGCTGACAGTCTGCTGTTGATGGAGAAAGATCATGCTCTCAAGTGCCGCTCGGCCCCGAAGACCATGCACGCCGTAGATCACCGACTGCATGTCAAGGCAAATACGAGAACTTGACCCCATGTCAAACCACCGGCATGATCGCCTCGTGACACTTCTCTCTTGCAGCTTTGAACATTTTCTCTGCAATTGGATGTGCCACAATAGCTGTCTACCCTCCGAATCTTTCGTATGCCTCTTTCGAGACATCCATTCCTGGATCGACGGACATCAGGCTCACAAGTTTGCGAGCGATTTGATGCTTACCTCTCCTACTGCGCACGTTTGACTTACACGGCATACCTTTTCGTATTGCTATTTTCGCCACCAGACATAGCTCACTAGGTCATGCCGTCCTTTTGGGTGATACTACCTAGCCTGCAGCTGTCGTGGGTCTCCGTCTCTCTGTACGGGATACTCCACCGTCATAGTAGCCTTTGAGCTCTTTCCGCCTGATCATTTGACACTTACATGTATGCAAAGGTGGGGAGTGATATAAGTATATCAACTACCTTTTCCCTCTCCATCCTCACGTCCTTCATCCTTCTCATTCTCACACCATATCAAAAACCTACCATCACCACCAAACCAACCAACCCAAACCCCCCAAAAGAAACAATGCACCCCATCACCCTCCTCGTCTCCCTCCTCCCCCTCTCCCTCGCAACCACCCTCTCTTACGACCCAGGCTATTCCGACCGCACCCGCAGCCTCAACGTCGTCTCCTGCTCCGACGGCGCCAACGGTCTGATCACACGCTACGGCTGGACGACGCAAGGCCAAATCCCACGCTTCCCCTACATCGGCGGCAGTAGCGACGTCGCGGGCTGGAATTCGCCTTCCTGCGGGCAGTGCTACCAGGTCGAGTACGCGAGGACGGGCAAGAAGGTGTTTGTCCTTGCGGTGGATCATGCGGCGCAGGGACTGAATGTGGCGAGGGAGGCGATGGATGATTTGACTAATGGGCAGGCGGTGAGTTTTTGAGATGTTTCGTTCCTGGGTTTGTTGGTTGGTCGTGATGCTGATGAGAGTTTTGTGTTTAGGTTGCTTTGGGACGCGTCGATGTCAAGACGACGAAGGTCGGTTGGCAGAATTGTGGGCTGCCGCATGCTAAGAGGGGAGTGGAGTTTGATGCTTAAGTGGAAGATGAAATGGCAGAAGGGCCCGTGAAGGGAGTAAGGGCAGTCGTAATGTTGGCGATGGTGAAGGCTCATCGTTCGGAGATATAATGTTATCGCTTCTAATGAACAATCAGTCATTCATTGGATCATCTCTTCGAGACCCGCTCTTATCGCTCAAAGGTCAGTATATACAAGCTGCGAGCTCGTAATAGGCAATGAAACCTCAATACTTCACAACACAAGCCACAAGAATGGACGGACGAGGATTGAATGACAAGGCCGCCACACACGGCAAACCAAAAAACGATCTCATTCAGAGCGTATACTTAAAATCAGGATGCTCATCCCCCAGCGCACTAAACTGCTCCTCCATCGTCCCCGGGACCTTCCTCAAAGCCGCCTCTCTCAGCCCATCATCCTCTTTCCTTTGATTCTTCCATCTCAGCAACACCATCTCCACCACAACGACTCCAATTGAAATGCACGTCAGAGACAAATTCAGCCTCGCGGCCAGCTTGTACTCCGGCGCGGCGGAGTTCGGGTAAATCCAGGTGCTGACAATGCCGCCGGTGTTGGTGGAGATGAAGCCCATCGCCACGGCGGTCGCGCGCCGCGTCGCCGCCGCTGTGTTGTTGGGGATCCAGCTGATGAGACTCGGCGATGTGGAGTAGATGCCCGTGATCATGAGGCAGAGCGCCGTGTAGTGGCCGGCGACGGAGGTGCTTTGGTAGAAGAGCGCGAAGCCCGCGATGGAGATGCACGTCGTGCAGATTGCTGTGATGCCTCGGGCTTTGTAGCGGTCGGCTAGGAAGGCGGATATCATTGTCGCGACGAAGGCGATGGCGAAGGGTGGGACGGTGAGTAGTTGCGTGCGTGTGCCTTGGTAGCCGAGGGACTGCACGATGCTGGGGGTGAAGTTTGCCAGGCCGAAGAGGCAGGTTCCGTTGCAGAAGAGGGCGAGGCAGAGAAGGAGGATGTGAGGGCTTCGGAAGGCGGAGAGCATTGCCTTTGAATCAAAGCCGTGGTTTTCTTTGGCGAGGGCATTGGCTTCCAGTCTTTTGACGCAGTGCTCGGCTTGCTGTGGTGTCAAGAGCTTCACATCCCGTGGCGAGTTGGGTAGAACGAGGACGAGGAAGAATCCGTAACAGACGGTGAATAAACCCTCGAGTAGGAAAATCCACTGCCAGCCCTCCATGCCTCTCATTCCGTCCATATTTACGATGGCAGCGGCGAGTAGCCCTGAGAACGCTCCACTCATGGCTGCGGCGGAGAAGAACAGCCCAACGCGAACTTGGAGCTCGTGTCGTTTGTAGAATCCAGATAGGTAAAGGACGATGCCGGGAAATAGCCCACCCTCCATCAACCCCAGGAAGAATCGGCAAGCGAGCAGGCCGCTATAGCTGGAGACTTGCGATTGAAGCGTAGTGACGAGACCCCATGAAACGCAGATGGCGGGAAGCACAATGCGAGGTCCTATCTTGTTGAGAATTAAGTTTGAAGGTAACTCTGCCAAGATGTATGGGACGTAGGTTACGGTGAGTGCTATCACTTGGTCAGATTCCATAGTCGGGCCTCACATTTTGTAACGACGGAAACTCACCAGTCTGATATTCGTGGTCAGTCATTCCTAAGTCAGCCTGTAAGCCCGCCACTCTGGCATTGCCTATATTGGATCTGTCCAAGAACGCAAGCAGGTACAGTATGGCCATGGTCGTGACCAAGACGAAATCTAGTTTGTACAGTGTTTTCCGTTCCAGTGCTTTGTACTCGCTGGACTTCTCGTTGACGGACCCAAGAGGGGAAGAGGCATCTTTCGCGCCGTCATCGCTCCCGGTGCGCATTGTTTGGTGTGCTCAGCGGTTTTTGGCTTGTGAGAGTGTGTGAACTTGCACCATACACTTCACAAAGATACAAGAAGAAGGGGTCGTCTCAGGGCGTCGTTGGTATGCATTCGGCTGGCGAAATTTTGCAGTCGTAACGGCCGCGATGCAGTCGGCGCGATGTGTCCCGTCCGACAATCGTCATTCTTTCGTCCGTTCAAACGAAATTCCATGATTGAACCGTTGCATTGTTCGGTTAAGGTTAGAAAGGGTGCATAGTGCGAAACCAGATCTGCGTAGGTGTGGATTTAGCACACAGGGTTTGAAGGACATGGCCCGCTTTTCAAGCAACTTGCTCCCAATCCCGAATTGCTGGGACGTTGTGTCTGCCGCTAGTTCTTGATGGTGAATCAGGTGAAATCGCGTGGTCGCTGCCATCAATCCGTCTTCCAGTACCTGCAAAAATGTTGAAAGTGTTTGAAATGGTGAAAGTAGTTGGAGAGAAGCTTTGTTGAAAAGTACTAAACCTGTAAGTGATGGAAATCGGATCGTGAAGTCAAGCCACGGGGATCGACAAGCCTAAATCCTAGCGCAATCTTGGTGCCCTTGCTTGACAAGACAAGAAACGATCTTGAATAATCCCAGCTGCACTCCAGGTCACTATGTGGTTGCCGCTTCGTTAGCATTCCTGCCAAATAGAAGAAGCGCGAGGTTGAACCTCTGCTCCAGACTTCATGCAAAGTGCCCGTTCGCAATCATCGGCATCAGCAGCGAGAAACATAAAATCAGACAAACGACTCGGTAACGAAGATGCTGTGTACGTGGAGGTATACTGCTTTCAACGAATCGATATAATGTACTCAAACCTAATAGAAGGCAATTCAGCTGCAAGCGTCCTCCTGCAAGGCGTCAGCTTACTGCATCAACCCCCTATCGAATGGCGTTTCACGTAATTGTCAGCTCATAGCTACATCTGCAGTGATATAAGCCACGTCGGCTGATCCCATGGAGACAGAGACTCATCGGCTGCCAAACATCGACAGACTCGGATACATTGACGCAATGCCCCGCTGCACCACTGTCAATACGAGGCATCTTCGTTGCGTAATCCTACGGCATGGAAGCCTCAGCTAGCCACCGTGTTGCACAAAGTCGGAAGACGATTACCATCCCCGCGCGCGAAGGCAGGTAGCAATATGCAGAAGTCTTCAGCTCATCCTGGGATTAATTGCTCAGTTTATGTACGGGCTGGGTCTAGAAGGCGCCCTGAGGAACTGATAGGCATGTTGAGGAGAGATATAAGATGGCACCACATCTCAGTGTTTCCTGACGTTCGTGTCTCAACCTTCTCCAATCACAAAGTGGAAAATGGCCCATACTCTTGATCTGAAGAACATTCAAGGAGACATCCTCTTGGATGGTCTCCCAAAGCGTGCAGAATCCTTCTTCTTCTTCCAAATTGCCGATGGGCGTGTCAAGGACTTCTGTCGTAGTCTGAAGCAACTTGCGAACGAGATTTCCCACGTTGGTAACACTTCTCAACTTCGCCGTGACATTGACGAGCACAAGGCTACGACCAAAGATGGATCGCTTGTCGAGATGGCTGGAGCCAATATTGCGTTCTCATGGAAGGGTCTTCAAGAGGTAGGGCGTCCAGATACAGCGTGTTCTGCACTTCCGACTGACAGTTCCACAGATGTCCAGGGTCCTTGCCAAAGACCTCGGCACTCCAAACGACAAGGACTTCCAAGATGGTATGAAAGCTCACGCGGTGGGCACGGTAGCCAGTCCGAGTGTCATTGGCGATCCGATCAAACCAGGCACGAGCGAGCCTGATTGGGAGCAGCCATTCGCAAAGCCAGACATCTTGCATGGTGTGATACTCGTCACTGGCAATGACGACAACCATGTCAAACAGAAGCTTGACAAAATCAAGAAAGTCCTCCAGTTCGGTACTTCTTCTGCGCTTGTAAAAGAGCTCAAGACGATCACAGGCAAAGTCCGTCCTGATCCTTTCAAGGGCCACGAACAGTAAGTAATATCCACCTCTCGTACGCGATTTTAGCTAAATCAATTTCACTAGCTTTGGCTTCAACGATGGCATTTCTCAGCCGGCCATTGACGGTGTAGACATGGCTCCGAAAGGGCAAGACACCATTGACCAAGGCATCGTGCTTTGCAACAGAGGCTCGAACGCCGGCAGATACCCGGATTGGATGACTGATGGAAGTTTCCTGGCATTCCGCAAACTCCAGCAGAATGTCCCGGAGTTCAACAAGTTCCTTGTTGATGCGTCCAACTCGCTGGGAACTTGGTCTGGTCAGCTCGGCTCTCGTCTGATAGGACGCTGGCCATCAGGTACGTCGTCTCGTCATCGTCGTAGGAAGCACTGTGTAATTAAAAGCCAACCTTACAGGATGTCCCGTCCAATTGTCTCCGGACTTCGATGACAAGAATCTTGCTGCCGACCCCAACCGCAACAACGACTTTCACTTCGAACCATCGAAGCAATTCGCTTGCCCACTAGCCGCGCACATTCGCAAGACCAACCCGCGTGAAGACCTAGGCCCACGCGGACCCAACGGAATCGT
This sequence comes from Cladosporium sp. IMV 00045, assembly GCA_001931905.2. Classification (NCBI taxonomy): domain Eukaryota; kingdom Fungi; phylum Ascomycota; class Dothideomycetes; order Cladosporiales; family Cladosporiaceae; genus Cladosporium; species Cladosporium sp. IMV 00045. The sequence goes on along the minus strand of MSJI02000904.1, from coordinate 38,269 downwards.
GAACCGATTCCGCATTCTCCGCCGCGGTATCCCATACGTGAGTTTCACAATTTTTCGCATTTCGAACCAAGCCTGATCTTTTATCCAGGGCAACGAAGTCTCCGCCGACCCCAACGGCACGCGTGGACTGCTCTTCGTCTGCTATCAAAGCACTATCTCCAACGGCTTTGCATTTTTGCAGGGTCAGTGGGCCAACAACAGGGATTTCCTGAGAGGAGGAACAGGTTTTGATGCGGTCCTCGGCCAGCTGAGCAAAAACGAGCAAGTTGATACAACTGGTCTGTTTCCGCAGGATGAAAAAAGGGCTGTGAAGCTGAATGCCATCAATGCTTTCGTAGTGCCGAAAGGTGGAGAGTATTTCTTCTCACCTTCGATGGCAGCGTTGAGGGGGGTTCTGGCGGAAGTGAAAGAGGTGAAGGCCCAGTTGTGAGTTGCGCACCAGGAAATCTGTGTAGAGAGGCTGCAAGTTCAGTAGGACCTTATGTGCCATGAATGTCATAACGAATCACAGCTGTCACACAGCGTCACCCATAGGTCGCATTATGAACGTTCCTCGTGGCCATTCCGAGCATGCACGCTTTGGCCACACATACTCCAGCACAAATTCTTTGCTTGCGCTCAAGGACTCCAGTGGCCCTATGATGGATGCTGGCCATTTGGAGGTGGAAAACCCGGTCCAGACATTGCTCCCCGCAAAGTACGACTCGATGCGGAAGCAAATGTGTAGAGTCTCTAGGCTCGTGAACGCTTGCAAGTGCTTGCAAGCACGAGCCCACTCATTGCGCATGAATCGGGTGCTGTACGGCTTTATGAAAAGGTAGATGCATTCGTATTCTGCGGTCAGTTTGACGTGACGGATAAGTGCAAGCCGTTGTGGAAGCACCGTGCGAGCGAAAGAAGTCAGTACATTCGCGTTGTCGAAGTGAAAGGTGTTCATCGCGTTTAGAAAATCAATTCCTTCGATGTAGCTGTATCAAATGTTAGTGATTTGCGAATGCTCTCGTAGCATGTGATACCAGCGAGTCGGGTGAGGTTTCACGTGTATATGAGAAGAGCTCATACACATGTGACGGCGCAGGTCCTCTGAATGAGAGCAGGTGTGTCGTGTCTATTGTGAAGATGTCTTTATCCGATCAGTGGCTAGCAGCTGAGGCTTTGGTGGTTTGAACCTCGGCTCATATCAGCGGCGTCCAACCCCTCGGCTTCAACATCTCACCTTGCTCCTCACAGATGTACAGACAAAAAATATATACCAATCAATTAATTTCTTCTCACTGTGAACATACTTCCATTCCTATTCTCATTTCATCAAAACACAATATCAACTTCAAGATGGCGCACGCCTCATCAGCCGCAGACCTCACCGTCTCCAACCTCTTCAGCTTCAAAGATCATGTCGTCCTCGTAACGGGCGGCGCAACCGGCTTGGGAGAAATGGCCGCCCAAGCCTTCATCCAAAACGGCGCCCGTGTAATCATCGCCAGTCGCAAGAAATCCGAGCTGGAGAAGACCGCTGCACGCCTCAACTCACTCGGTCCCGGACACTGTGACTACGTCGTAGCCGACCTCAAAGACAAGGCAGGCTGTCTTCAACTCTGCGCAGACGTCCGCAAACTCACAGATCGTCTAACCGTTCTCCTCAACAACTCCGGCGCCACTTGGGGCGCTCCATACGACGACTTCCCGGAATCCGGATGGGATAAGATCTACGCCCTCAACGTCAAGGCAATGTACTACACCACCGCCCACTTGCACGACCTCCTCACCAAAAACGCCACAGCAGCCAACCCATCACGCGTCATCAACATCGCCTCCATGGCCGGCGTCTCGACTGTAGACGTCACTACCGGCTCCGAAGGCGGTCTTTCCGCACCGGGGCACGGCACCTTCTCCTACGGCCCGAGCAAAGCGGCCTGCATTCACTTGAGCAAAATGCAAGCCTCGAAGCTCATGCCGCAGCACGTGACGGTCAACGCCATCTGCCCCGGCGTATTTCCCAGCCGCATGACGGCTTTTGGCATGGATAAGTTCGCCGACACCCTGAGTTCCGGACAGCCGAGTGGGCGTGTTGGAAAACCGGAGGATTTCGCTGGGCTCGTTTTGTTTATTTCTAGTATGGGCGCGGCGCACATCACGGGAAATGCGATTGAGATCGATGGCGGGAGCACGCTGAGTGGGTGGCGGGCGGAGGCGAAGCAGCAGGGCGAGAAGGCGAAGATTTGAATGCGATCATCGTTGTTTCATTTGATATATAACTGTTTCATACAATTGTTGATGAGTCTTGCGCTGTATTTGTCGACCCAGGGTGGGTAATCGAGCATGAGGCCTACCAGGAGGCGTTGGCGGACGCGCTCTGGGATGGATCGCACTGTCGGGCACATGTGCAATATGGGGGAATGCGTGTTGTCGTGGTGCTGAAGGTGAGGGTTTCTCAGCGGTAACGGGTGCGTTTGGGTAGGCTATGCTTGATGGTACTTGCACCGTGGCCTGGAGATACTATCTCTCTTAAGACGGGTATCTCAGTATTATGATTATTTCTAATACTTTATTATTAGCTATATTAGTTTCTTTAGTTAGTTCTAGTATGAATTCTAGTAAAATAGAATTTATTCGACGAGCTTGTATTGCAATCAGCCTGTCCAACAAAACTTCGGACGTTTTCGAGTATGTTCATGCTAATGGAGCCACCTTACCTTCCACAGAACACGCAGGAAAAAGGCGGATGATTCATGCTTGCATTTGCCCGGTTGGTGGGTAACGACATCTATTCTAGCATTGCCCGCTGCATCTGAAGGGTCAATCGTCGAGACTCCTAGTCTTCGTCGCTATCCCCAAACATGTCCTCAGCCCGCATGCGTCTCTTAGGCGCTACGGGAGCCTTGGGACCACCTTTCAGACCGAACCCGCCGCTTGAAGGGCGTGCTGGAGGAGCAGGCTCCTGGACCTTTGGCTCAGGCTCAGCCGCACCGTCGAGTCCGCCTACTGATTTCGATTGCGGTGGTGAAGGTTGGCGTGTGGTCGTGGTCGGGGTTGAATTGCTTGCAGGTGGCGTGGCAGCGGGCGAAGCGGAGGCAGACTCAACCTTCTTGAATTTGTTGATCCAGCCGCCGGCGCTTGGCGCTTTGCTCTCCGGCTTCGCTTCATCGCTTCTCTTCTGCTCGCTAGTACCGCCAGACTCGTTTCCCTCCTCCCGCTCCTCTGGCACTTCATTAAAGTCCTTCTTCAAGGCGTTCAGCACATCGGCAGAAAACACACTCCAGCTCTCCCACACATTGAGCACAACGCCGACTTTACGTTTCCATTGCTCAGACTTCATGCGGCCCCAGCCCAGCTCCTTGTCGAGACGGCCGAGGCGTATGAAGGTTTTCTGGTGGCTCAGCCCGGCTTCGAATAGTGTTCGGTATTTCCACGCGTTGCGTGCGCCGGCCGTTGAGCTCGCTGAGAGAATGTCGGAGATAGTGTACAGCGCGATCAGTCTAGGGTTTGAAGGGTCTTCGGTGGTTGTCGCGGGGGCATTCGAATCGGTTGAGGGCTCAGGGAGATTAGGCAGGGCGTCTGCGGGCTCGTAGTCGTCTTCATCCTCATCTACGTTGTTGCTCGATACGTTCGTTCGACCGTTGGGAGCGGGTTGTGGTTTTGAGTCGATATCGAAGTCAAGGTCAGATTTCGCTGCCAGGGTGGTCGAAAAGGGCTTTTCAACGTTAAGCAGCAGAAGATCGACGAATTCTTCAGCACCGCCGCCCGCATGGTTGACCACGTAATTTGAAATGCGTGAGATGTCGCCCTGTCGTAGTCGGGCAATGCTTGTAGGGAGCCGCGCAAGCAAATGTGTGAACCTCGCTCTCTGCATAGGAGTTAGGCGCGATCGTTCAGGTTGTCTACCGTCAAGCTCGCCGCCGGGTCCGCTGTTGAGTTTGCGTTCTTCACCATCGTCGTCGGCTTCGTCGTCGCTGGTGTCGTAATCTATGTGATCAACTGCATCTGCCAAACTTTGCAGGTTAAGGAAGGGTGTCTCTTTTTGTGGAGGCAGCCAATCCATGTCTAGATCGTTGAAGATGCGCTCTGGTCCCTTGGCATTTCGTTTTTGTTCATCAATGCTGTCCGGTCCCCAGAGACAGAATCGATAGTAGACGCCAGCCGGCGATTTGCTGTCGTAGAGAAATGCAAAGCGCTCGTCCTTCTGCACTTCGGGCAAAGCCATCAGTAATGCCTCCATTTCCAGGGCGCGGCTTACGTCCTTCTGCGCAAGTATCTTTCCAGATATGATGTGGATCGCACGAACAGTGGCAACGTCCAATGGCGCATGCACCTCCACTTGTGCCCCCGCCGACCGTTGGGCTGGCCCTTGTTGCTCGTAGAATTCTGGTGGCGCAAAGCCTCGCTGGTCTCGGGGTGGAGGCGCATTGCGCAAGGATTGTTTGGGATTTGATGGCCGGCTCTTCTGGGCACCGAACGGTTCTGATGATGCTGATCCACCCATAGCGCCTATTCCTTGAAACTGCGCAGCAGACGATAAATGGCGAGAGACAGATAGATAGAACCCACAGCCCATGTAACGGTCGCGCAAGGTACTGACAGCTTTATCGATCTGCACGGCAGGCGTACCAGACTCAAGCGTGGCGATCGCAGTCAATGTCTTTCTTCCACCACCCGGTCCAGCAGGTGGAGTGAAGCGGACAGAATGCACTTTGACCAAGCTGGCAAGTAGCGCTTTAATTTCTTCAATGCTCGTTCCAGGCGGTATTGAAGAGAGTTGCATGGTAGGTTTCGGCGTCACATCTTCTCTCTCGTCTTCCGGCGCGACCGCAGGCGATAGACCTTCGCCGGCCTCAGGCGCATCATCGAAACCGAGCGCAGCCTCTGCTCTGCGGGCTTCTGCGGCCTCCCGCGCTTCATCGAGTTCCCTCTTCCTTTTAAGACTCGGCGGCGCTCCTAATCCAGGTCCAGGAAGACTTCCGGGTCCGCTCCGTGGTCCCATCGAGTATCGTCCTCCACGGCCGCCAAAATCACCACCTCTAGGACCACTGGGAGGTCCTCTGCCGCCGCGACCGCCCATGGATCGCGAAAAATATTCCTCTTGATCATCTTCTTGTCCAAATGAAGATTCGAATTCCCTCAAAGCTGCAGCGTTCTCTTCTTCTTCACGTATTCGCTTCGCCTCGGCATATTGTCTGTCGCGCTCAAATTGAGATAGTTTCTTTGGCGCGGCGAGTTTGTCTTTGACGTCTGGGAATTGCCTGACATCCGGTTCATCGGCCATGGTATGGTTGCTCTGTCGCAGCGCCTCACACCCGAAAAGAAAATAATAGCAATCGTAACATGAGGCCTTGAAGCTCGTCACTTTGTGGAGAGAGGTTGATGATGGTCGGAGCGAATCTTATCAATCGCGTCCATGCTCCTCCGCTTCAATCATAGGCGACGCATTCATTGGCTGCGCCTGCGCCTTAGCCAGCTTTCACAAGCCAGACCCCTCGACCGACAGCTTGTCCTGAAGACACGGGGTTCAATTCACTTACACATTCTTGAATACTCTTGTTAACAAAACAAAGTACCAATTCTCTTCCGACTTCATTGCCCTCAAAATACCCAACATGGCCGTCCGCAACAAGTACTCCGTCATCCTCCCCACCTACAATGAACGCCGCAACCTTCCCATCATCGTGTGGCTCCTCGAGCAAACATTCAAAGAACAGTATGTCCAACATGCCACACGTCTCTTCTTCCAACACCACCACTAACAGTTCAACCCCAGCAACCTGGACTGGGAAGTAATTATCGTCGACGACGGCTCCCCCGACGGCACGCAAGACATCGCCAAACAGCTGATCGCGGCCATCGGGCCCAAAAACGTCAAACTGCAAGCCCGCGCCGGCAAACTGGGCCTGGGAACCGCGTACGTGCACGGCCTGCAGTTCGCGACGGGCAACTTCGTCATCATCATGGACGCGGATTTCAGCCACCACCCCAAGTTCCTGCCGCGCATGATCGCGCTGCAGAAGGAGGGCGAGTACGACATCGTCACGGGCACGCGCTACGCTGGCGACGGCGGCGTCTTCGGCTGGGATCTCAAGCGCAAGCTCGTCTCACGCGGTGCAAATCTGTTCGCCGACACGGTGTTGCAGCCGGGTGTGAGCGATCTTACGGGCTCGTTTAGGTTGTATAAGAAGGAGGTGTTGCAGGAGGTTATTCACAGGACGGAGAGCAAGGGGTACACTTTCCAGATGGAGATGATGGTCAGGGCGAAGGGCATGGGTTTCAAGGTCGCTGAGGTGCCCATCACGTTTGTCGACCGTTTGTACGGCGAGAGCAAGCTGGGCGGCGATGAGATTGTCGAGTATGCCAAGGGTGTGATGAGTCTGTGGGTGAAGGTTTGAGGGTTTGACATTTTATTGTTGGTCTGTTTGTCGGGCTTGTGTTTTACAGGGAGCGTTGGCGTGTTGAGGCGTTTTCTTTTCCCCTTTTTCTTTATGAGGGTTTGAGGACGGCCAGGGCCGGCTTAAAAGGGGAGCAGATACCATTCTACAGCACTATCAAAGAGGCTTTCATATGTTTGGCATACAAATGATATCGATCACGTCTCATTGGATGACAGCCTTTCGTAAATTCTAGTAGATCCAACAATTATTGCTTGATGTCGACATGACTTTCGAGCTTGTGGGTTTTGCTCCGTTTGGTTTGGGAAGCGAACACACCAAAGCTGAAAGGAAATGTTGGCAAATGTTTGCATAGCTGAGAGTATATAGCCAAGAAATCCCCTGCGAAGATGCCCCAATCTTGACACCATTCCAAAAGCCCTCACAACTACCACTCCGAGCAATTATGGCAAGTCGATACGTCGATCCACAGTGGCAGCCCGCAGATCAATACCAACAAAACATATGGAATCGGCGTTACGGGATCAATCCATGGGATAACCGCGGTCCACGTCGCTCCTATCCGCTGGAACAACCTTTCATCCGGTGGGAGCCGGGAGATGGTTGGTGGCGAGGTGACCAAAAGCTCCGCCATCACAAGCCCCAATACTACTGGACGCGCCCCAATGACGGCAAACGTACTGGATCCTGGGGCAGGCTCAAAGACGCCCTCACAGGCGAAGGTCCGGACGTCTTCATCACCATCACCGGCGACAAGCGCACGCTCATGCGCGATCGCCCGCGCAAGGAGCAGTGGACGCTGTGGCCAGAAGACCCCAGACGACTCTGGGAGAGGCAAAACCTGGACATGGATGCGATTCCTGCTGAGTTCATGGACTCTTTCAATGCGAACTGGACGAACACCAGCTCGCGCCAGGGCGCTAAGTATAACTTCCGTACGAGGAAGTACGAGCCACCGAATTGGAGCTGTACGGCGACTCCAAACAGGGTCTGGAGGGAGGCGCAATGGCGAGTGGGTGCAAGGAGACGCGATAACAATCCGCTAAGCCATCAGACGGCGGATGAGGTTTGGTGGAGCAGAATTCCATGGCAGGATGGCCTATATCCAGGAGGAAGACCCAAGGTCTAATGGTGGACATCTTTGGTGCAGGATGCACTTCGGGTGGTCTCGTGTATCTGCGGTGTATGATAAACATCATACTAATAGCAAGCATATCTCATCAAGCTTGCTTCTCGGAGTTCTCAGTCCATCCAAAAGCCTGAACTTCCTGGCCTCTGCTGAGATCTCGGTCTTTTTGCTCGCTCTCGTGTGCTTTCGCAAGCATTTGCTGAGTTTGCTCAGATGACCAATTCCCGCGGAAGGATGCGAGTTGAGTGGTGGATGTAGTGGCGGATTTCTTGATCTCTGCAAACATTTGAGCTTTGCTGTTTTGCGGTTTGACGAGAGGAGCAACCAGATTGGGGACAGTGGAGCGAAGAGTGTCGAGCTATTCAGTGAATCAGTTGAGGATCCATGGTCAATGTTTGAAATGGAAAGATGCCTACCTGCACTTGCAGCTGTTCAAGGTGTTGAAGGGCCTTCTCGTATTCTTGGGCGGAGTCAGCCATGGTGGAATTTCGAAGTTTGTGTATGTATGTTTGAATGTATGTAGGTGGTTAGATAGATGGCAAAGTATTGTGTGGATTTAAGTGATGTGTTATTTGAGGATGGATCGATGTGACGGTGTGTGGATGGAGGTCTGGAGTGATGAGGCTCTGAGCGAGTGGATTCCTGACGCTTGAGGCCGCCAGAGTGTCTTCCCGATTTCGCCTAGCGCAGTCAGAATCAAGCCACCACCACAATATTACCTACGAGCATATCGACATGTCGCCGCATGCATATCTGTGTGATTGTTGCAATTTGGACCGGAAGAAAACGTTCAAATCTGTCTCGTCACCTTACGAACCTGGTTGCCATGTGATTGCCCGTTGTTGCTGGATTATCTTCCGTTCGTATATCCCTGCACCCACAGAGCCGATACGGGAGCTTCGGTTGCTCGGCCCATGCCACGCGAGGATGGAGGGTTTACGAGAGTGGATCAAGATTATGCCCTCAACCCTGTTCTGCTCATTGTTTCACGTTTCGAAACGGGCGTGTGGAGAGAGCTCTAGCAACTCTATGGTGCTATCTAGCCTGGTCGTAGACTCTTCTGTCCTGGCACTGGGAATCCTATCAAGGTCGCCGCAGGGCACTCAAGACACGTGCAGGACCGGAGAGGCCTCCATTCACTGCCCATCGATCTGCCGTCCCAAGATGACTCGCCCAGATGCGCTGTCCGCGGCTGAATTCATCAAGCTCAAAGTCCCGATTGGCTCGTTTTCCCGCTTGACTGCCTTTCGACCTGCAGCCCAGATGCCCGCCCTGCATTGACTTAACACCGGAGCACGTAGGCCATGAATCGCCCGGCCATGAACGACTCCTTTTCCTACTCTTCTCCACGCTCGGCACCGGGTCACATATTCTTCACCCGTTTTGTGTCAACCTAGTGCGCTCGGTGGGACCAGCGGTGAAAGCATTGGTATTAGTACCGCCTGTCCTACCAAGCTGTTCATTCATCTACCCTCGCGCCACGCTGTGTGTAACATTGGTTTCCGACACCCTTGTAACACCCGGACTGCAATTAGCGCCCAGCCCTGCACCCTGTTCGACGTCAAAATGGCAAAAGACATGCGCCGCAAATCTTACCTTACCCTCAAACCCATCGATCTCTCTCTCACAGCAGGCACCAACATCCCCGCGCCTCTATACACACCTCCCAAGTCCCCTCTAGCCTCTGCTCGTCCGCCTACCGCAGGAGGAGGACCTCTCTCGTCGCATCCCACATCAGCAGACGACATCCCCGGCGAATTCCCGCCGACACCCGATCCAGAGAACGAGGAATCAGCAAAGCGGTCCAGCTCTGCATCTTCAAACCACATCATGGATCGTACCGATAGCTTCCACACTCCTGCGTCGCCGCCCAGCCCAAACAGAGCACCCTCAAAGGCCTCCGACCAAAAGAGCCCGAACATGCGCAAGCTCTTCTCGCTTAACAGCCTCCGCAATTCCTTCAGCAGCTCTCGCACATCCCTTCACGCCGGCCGCCCTTCGACCGACACCTCCCCGCAACCCTCACAACCAGAGAGCTTCAAGCGCTCTTCTTCCAGTGGACCCCAAATGCGCCAGCGTAGCAAGTCAGGCAGCTGGTTCAAGCGCAAGAGCGGCATGTTCATGCTCAACAACCCCGCCGACTTGGATGCCGTAGCAGAGGATCGCCCAGAGACAAATCGCCCGGAGACAAGAGACAGTGCGAAGCAGTTGAAAGAAGAACACGACTACAAACCTGCGCCGTTGCTGCCGGAGATCAAGAGCTTGGGAAATGGAGCTGCATCAAACGGTGGAGATCTCGGCTGGGACGAGGGCATGTTCAAGAAATGAACGGGGACAAACGAAACGAGTCTGACTAACGAGCGCATGACGCCTCCTTCGCCGTCAGCTTGAAGCGGGCGATCTATCCACGGTACCTTCCTGGGGAAGGGATTTTCATTGTCATATGCATGGGGGATTTTTTCTTTTCTCTTGCCCCCACTTGTCTTCTTCTTTTTCTTTCACTCTGGAGAACCTGGCGTTGAGCGACATACCCCCTTTTCGCGACTGTTCTGTACGCATGCTGCCAAACAAACAATTGTATTACATAACATCGGGGGGACCCGTCAATATGGATGTTTAATGAAGAGACTCACTGGGATCGCATCTTTGCTACTTGAATTTCCTACGCTTAGGCTTTTGGAACGATGAATGCCATTCCTACCTGACTTTTCCAAAAATTACTCTGCATATCAGCAACCTCCCAACTCGATACCACCAAAACGCCTGGCAGACCGTCAACCATTTTCGCCAACGCCCTCACGCCTTCTCCTTCCCCACGTCTTTCGTCCCTTCTTTCTTCGCCACACCAACCTTGGTTGGATCTCTATGCGTGAGACTATTGACTGAGCTCCTTTTCTTCAACGCGATCAACAGCAAGCCTTCCTTAGTCCTTCGATGATCGTTCAGTTCCAGCGCCGCTGCTTTGCGATCCGCATGAGTTTGGCGTCTGGCGTGGAAGTGCTGTTTTAGAGGGATGCACATGGCTTCAACACCTTTCTGGGCGAGTCTTCGAGTAATGGGTACTTTCTGAAGTGCTCGTGATTGTGGGGTTTGGCGATGGGTGTTGGGTTGGAGGAGGTCGGAGTTAGGCATGATATTTTGCCGGGTCATCACAGGAAAAGAAGTGTTCGGAGCCTTGATTGACGTGTTTAGTGAATAGTGAACATATTGTCAGTAACTGTGGCCTAGTAGTTGACTTCAGGACCATGAAGATCTCTGTTCTATATATGTAACTATGCAATAGTTCAACAAGCTTGATGCCTATCAGTGAATGTTGGTATGTAGGATCGTTGTCGATCAGCAACAAAGATATTGATTTGGGATGTGACACTGTTTCTATCCAAGATTGTTGGTGAAGCTTTTTCCCATCGAGTTATTCCAGTTCTCCGCGTAGCGGTGGTTTCTCATCGGCTCTCATCGACCAGAGAGATGCAGTACATTATTGCTAAACCTAGTCGCAATGCAACAGAACAGCGATTACGGTTAATTACTCGGATCAAAGACATCATAAGAACCTAGAATGCGACGGCCATGACATTGTTTTGTAATACTGAACGAAGTGGTCGAGATGAAGTCGCGAATAGCGTTTAGAGTTCCGCTAGACCGGCCGGTTATCTCCTAAACTCGACGTCATCGCTCAAGCTGTTTCGTCTGTTCAATGCGCTCGCTATCCTGCGACTGATCATCGGTCTCCTGCTTTTCTTTATTTTCACAAACAAAATGGTGTTCACAAGACCAGCTTTCCGCGCCGGCACGACGGCCTTGCGACAGACCAGGACTGTCTCCCCTATCACCCTTGGATCTCAGCAAGCCCGCTCAGTCTCTGTCTACGGCTACGAGCAAGCAAGAGCTCTCACATTCCCTGACTACGGCGAACCTAAGGATGTGCTCAAATTACATGGCCACTCTATCAGTCCGCCTCATGGCAACCTCGTCAGCATGAGATTCCTCGCGTCCCCTATCAACCCAGCAGACATCAACCAGATTCAAGGCGTATACCCTTCAAAACCGACTTTCTCCACAAACCTAGGAAGCGCTGAGGCTCTGGCGGTGGGCGGCAATGAGGGTGTTGCAGAAATCACTGCGGTCGGCGCGGGTGTGAAGGGCTTGCAAAAGGGCGACTGGGTCATTCAAAAGGCACCAGGCTTTGGCACATGGAGAACACACGCACAAACAACCGCGGACCCGCTTCTGAAGATCGAGAACAAGGAGGGTCTGACTCCCGAGCAGGTTGGAACCGTCAGCATCAACCCTTGCACGGCCTACCGCATGTTGAAAGACTTCGCGACATTGCAGCCCGGCGACTGGTTCATGCAGAACGGTGCCAACTCTGGCGTCGGCAGGGCGGCCATTCAGCTTGGTAAGCTTTGGGGGTACAAGAGCATCAACGTTGTCCGCAAGCGCGAGACTGGATTCGAGGAAATGAAGAAGGACCTTGAGTCTCTGGGTGCCGACATCGTTGTCACTGACGAGGAGGTCGCTGATCGGGGATTCAAGGACAAGGTCAAAGAATGGACAAATGGTGGCCGTGAGCAAGTGAAGCTTGGCCTCAACTGCGTGGGTGGAAAGCTCGTGACCAACATGGCCAAGCACCTCTCCGAAGGAGCGCACATTGTCACCTACGGCGCCATGTCCAAGCAGCCCGTTACTCTGCCCACGCCATTGCTGATCTTCAAGAACATCAGCTTCGATGGCTTCTGGGTCAGCAAATGGAGCAAGAACAACCCAGAAGAGAAGAAGAAATGCGTGGATGAAGTCTTGGACCTCACAAGGCAGGGCAAGTTCCAGGATACGCCCATGGTCCCCGTGCATTGGAATATTGGCACGAAGCAACAGGAGTTGGTTGATGCTGTTCAGGGCACGCTCGAAGGCTACAGGAGCGGAAAGGGTATCTTCGTCTTTGGAGAGAACTAGGCGGGCATGAACCAGGTATGATGACAGCCCTGTACAAACTACCATGTATAGCAGATAAAGTAATCTAGAGCGATCGATCCTAACAACGGTATACCACAAAATATAACCCCAGCCCTTCACGGCTTGCTAAACATTGAGCTAGTCATCATTCTATTTGTGGGGCGTTTCCGGACCGTTTGGGCAGCAGGACCCCCCTCTATTTTCAACCCATCACCCATGGAACCGGTACCTTCGACAATATACCCGCCTAACACTCTCTTCTATGGAATTCCCGAAAGAACAGTGACTGGCTTCTGGTTGGCTCTGGTTGTTTCACTTACACGCACCCGAGTGCGCGGATTGGATCCAAGCTTTTGCCTCTTTTGGGCGAGATTAGTGAATTATCAAAAGACAAGACCAAATTAGATGCGCTGGAAACCGCTATATTGAAAGGGGGGCGGAATGGTCCAGATTGGCTCGTATCTTTCACTCACACGCGCGCCTGGCGCCGTGATTAGCGCCCTTTGACCAGGAAAAGCCTATAGACTTATCTAAGAACAAACGCTCAAGGAATGTTTACCTTTCCGATTGGGGCTAGATCAGGAGTATGGAATAGATGAGGCTCTCACCGGAAGGCCAGAATGACCAATCCGGCCTTCCTCATCATTTTCCATTTCGCAAGGTTCTACTCGGCTGTAGATGAATGAATCATGCTCGCCTCTGGCTGCGGCTCCTTTCCAACTGCCGGTAAGGGAGCCATTCGCTAAAATCGGCGAGCCGCCAAACGAATAGCCCGTCTGCAGATGGAAATGCATAGATCAAACAGCCAACGGGCGGATCGGACCTCCCACGGGGAACCCCAGGCTTGCCACCGGCGCCTACCAGCAGCAACCCTGGTCTATCGAATGCCGACGCGCCCATGCAATCGGTATCAAAATTCGCCAAAAGCCTGGAGATCGCCCAAACGCTTCAAGCAGAAAACTGACAGTATCTGGGGCATGCCCCCCCTGCAGCCTGCTAACCTAAACTCCCAGGCGCTACTACCCCGGCTCGATCTTCACTTGCGGGAAGAGTGAGCCGAAATCCGCGACAACAATCTATCTGGATCAGTGAAAGAGAAAACCACTCCTTCCGGTTGATCTCACTACTGACGTCGAGACGCCATTATTGACACAATAGCAGGAGATGATTGCGAGACATCAAATGCACTCTGGACCGTATCTTCATTCTTCAGGCTCAGGATGATGATCAAGACAGCAACAACGCCCAAAAATGATACTGACAGTCTCTGGAAAAGACAGCTAAGAAGGTCACGTAACGGTGACAAAGGCGTGAGTGTCAGTCCTTATGGTGGTCAGCCTTCTTTAAAAATGTTTGAAAATCAGACGAAACTCATTATGCCTGGCGTAGTGGCTGTTACGTTCAAGTTATTTTCTTCCCTTACAAAACACGTAAGAGGTCTCACTGCAATTGCTGGGAATTGAAGAAGGCTTCAAGTGCGTGCGAACAAGCACGTGCATTCGCGTGTTTGCCGAGCCACGAACGATGAGATATTGTCGTTTTCCATTTGGGTCGAATCTTGAAGAAACCCTACTAATCCATTGTCATGTCATCCAATGCCAGGATCAATAAGGCACGAACAGTCGGGCGTCCTTCCCCGTCAACACTGCATCAACGCCTTACGTTCACGAGTAAATTACAAACCCTAGCATAAAATCAGGCGGCAGGCCGACGCTATCTGGTGCCCCAATCTATCTAAGCATCCTTGATCTCGCTTCCCCCTCTTTGCCAATGCTCTAGCGACTTCCCACTGCCCTGCAACTTCGCGAGCCGCGAGCACGTCGCGCAGTCACGCTTGAACATCCCCTAATACGTGCACCTCCCTTCCAAGTAATGTTTGACCTTCGCGTTGCCGGGCCGCTGCGGCCCTTCTTGGTATTCTAGAAAACAGGTGCCCCCATCCACACCTCGCCACCGCCATGATCTTTTTTCTTTCGTCTGTGCTCGTGTTTCAGATGGTCCTTGTTGTATCCTACCATACTGTCTGTAGGCACTCAGGCATCTGCTGGTTGCTGGGCTTTGTGCAAAGCTGCCTCGAGATTTCCAGTTGCTGTGTGCTCAAAAGGTAGACGGATTTCCCTTTCTGCTTTGACTCATTCATCTTCCCATCATATCATCCTGCTTCCTGAATACACTGACGATACCCTTGGGTTGCGTGATCTTACGCGCGAAATCCTTCCTCTTCCTCTCTGGTCAAATTGGTTCTTTAGGTGACAGAAGTCATGTCGACCATCGCCTGTGTAGCACCTCGCGTGGTCCGAGATATCGACCAGTCCGGTAATATCCCCACTTAGACTTGAGGTCACCAAGTGTTCATCCAAGAGCACGAGACCGGTCAAGGCTCCACTAGAGTTGTTCCTTACGCTAACCAGCATCCAGAGCGACCGGCTAGCCGTGCCAGCACACCACCCAGAAGTGTGACCGCCCATACCTCCATGCAGGATCGATTTGGCGTGATGGCTTTTGGTAGTCTAAATCCTCTCGACTATGGGAGATTGATCGACGAATCCACAACCTTCATCACCTGGCTTCCTGATCTGCCCGGCAAGTTCCAGCTCCCACTTGGGAGCCTGCTGAAGATCAGCAAGCTGCGGGCCAGATTGGCTGGATTGCTGAAAGAGGAACGCGGCTCAGCAGAATACAGGATGTTTCTTGTTCGTGTCGAGGGCCGTGAAGGCATGTCGGAGGATGCAAGACAGACTTATGTCAACAATGGGATCAAAATCTCACGCAAAACATCGGCCAAAGATTGGGAGCATATCATGCAGCGCATGCTTTGGGTCTTGCAAGAGCCTGTCGTCATGAACATCCAGATTTATTTTTGAGGGAAGATGAATATTCATGCTTCATTTTCAAGATAATGTTCAACTTGAAGGCGCGCTCAGTCTCTTTCTGAACGCACCTCGATGGGCTTTGGCTTGAACAATCTGAGGTTTCGGGATCCTTTCAGCCGTTTTCGTCCCTTTTCCAGCCGCTGATTCTATTTCTTCAAGTCTTGCGCCATGTCTCGTCTATGCACAGTATATTGCAGAAACGAGACAAGGCTCTCATACTTCTATTCATTCTTTGGAGGGCGCCTGTACTCATGTATCATTAGCCATATTTTTTCATATGTTTGGAGGCTTTATGTACGATAACCGAACGATGATTTTTGCCCCTCCAACATCTCGACCACGCAGCAAAACGGCTTGAGTTGAATGAAAGAAGAAAGAGTTTTACAACGATCGATTTCAGGTAAGCAACGCGAACCTTCAAAATATATATGTGCTAA
The DNA here is from genome assembly GCA_001931905.2 of Cladosporium sp. IMV 00045. Classification (NCBI taxonomy): domain Eukaryota; kingdom Fungi; phylum Ascomycota; class Dothideomycetes; order Cladosporiales; family Cladosporiaceae; genus Cladosporium; species Cladosporium sp. IMV 00045. The sequence continues at coordinate 22,503 of MSJI02000904.1, read as the reverse complement.
CAATGATTTGCTTACCCCCGCGAAGTCCATGATCACTCTGTAACGTGAAATCGGCAATTGTTGACGGCAATCGCCTAGTGCCGGTGCTGGCGAATGATAAATCACTCGAGCACCCGTCTTTTGCCGCATAATGTGTCAGATTGCGAGGCCCCCCTCGCCAAAGGGCGAAAAATCACCGTAGCTCAAGGCCTGGGTTCATGCAACTCGCCATGGCAATGTTTGACGTTGCCTTTGCATCGATGTCTATACGAAGAGCAAAATCCTTCATGCATCCTTTTGAGGACACAAGACTCAACTCAAACTCAAACTATAGTCGCCGTGGTTCATTGACTAACGCATGTCTTCATCGAACATAATCATCATAACCACCTCGGCCGGGTGCATTTGCAAAAAGCGCTCAGCCAACCAGCACCAATCCTCCTCCCAGTAGACCATATCAAACAGAGAAGACGTGCTAAAGAATTCCCAGTAGCCAGGTTACCAGCCCGCCCTCTCCCGGTCCACAAGGGTGATTTGGAAGGATGGCTCAGTCGTTTCACCGGATTCGCTTGGAACCTTAGCGACCATGATGTTCTGCCTTTGGAAATCCCCATGCGTCAGCGTAGGGTGATGATTCCGTAGCACGCTGCCGAGGTGTTTCTCGTAGAAGCGAACCTTGTAGTCTGGCCGGTTATTGTCTTCAACGAGAAGCCGAAAATTACCGACAAGACCTGCGACGACAGCGGCTTCGCTATGGAACGGCCCCAAATAAACCCCTTCGCCTGCGTATTTGTGAAATAGATAGTGGCGCAGGCTGCCACCATCCAAGCCTCCGTAAAAGTTGGGCGACGGACATTCAGCTCTCTTCATTATATCGAATATGCGGCAAAGACCCGCAGTGATGGCTTCCTTCTCGGTGTCCGTCAGAGAGGTCCAGATCGTGTCCAGACGCACTCCAGGGGCGCGCTCCATCACTAGGAAGAGCTGCATACAGTCGTAGTACATCGCATGTAGTCGAGGAGCAGGGACCTTAGGGACGTGTCATTCGAGACATATCAGAGCTTGACCTTCAGAGACATCTAAAGCGCCCCCAAATTTGACCACAACGTGGTCGCTCACTGCCACGATCTTGACGGCACTGCGCTCTCCTGAAACTTGAGAGCACCTGCGAATCTCATTTGTGGTAGGCAGAAGCGGGGCGTTTTCGCTCCTGTAAGGTAGTGTGACTGGTTGCCACATCTTGTAAGGTTGTGTTCAGGCAGGTCGAATGATAACAAAATTCAAGAGGATGGTAGAGGAAATGTTCCTTTGTAAGTTCGACAAACGCTGGCCAAGACAGTCAGTGACACTGTTGAGGTGGGATTTAGCCGCCCAACGTTGCCTAGAACAATCAACATACCAAGATCCGTCCATATAGTGGCCATCGACACATGAGGAACAGCTCACAGTATAAGATAAGCTCAATCAGTGATAGTGGAGACAGTGACGGCATATCAATTACGCTGGGCGTAGGGCTCGCTTATAGAGAGCGCATAACTAATATCCTGACTTTACGTCTCCAATGCAATGACATGGTCCTTGGTTGCAGCCACCAACGACAGGAAGATGTGAAAGGTTCGAAAAGTTCTCTACTGCAAGCTAAACCTCGTACAACAATGCTCTGCTTAGCGTGCTGACTTGCTGGTGCGGCTGAGATATTATTGATATGACTTGAGCTCTCGTGCATTGGCTTCTTGATATGAAGCAGCTCAACATTTGAAGCTAGATCGTGGCTTTGCCAATACTTTCCTGTACCATATTCGTGGATGTGTCTGCAGTGTCTCCGTATCTACGCGCAGATGTGGCTTATTGTGCGTCTTGAGATACTCGCGACTCTCTAAGCGGTGCATGATGTTGCTTTCAAATATCTGTTTGAATTGGTTGTTGTCACATTTTAATGTGCTTGGGCGTTTAGTGGCCCCCGGAGAATGTTGATATTGCTCACTCAAGAGAGTAATCATGAGAGAGGAGATGAGGTGAAGCTGAGGTCCGCAAGATGGAAGCCTGATTTAGACTTTCTGGGGGTCAGTTAAGAGTGGGTTCTATACCTCCGTAGCGTCAACCGGGCCCTGATCTGAGTGCAAATAGGTTAGCCATCTCTTTAGTTCGCCGTGAGTCTTCATGAGCTGTTCCCGATCAAAGCTACTTACACGCATATAAAAGCTGTCGGAGAGCTGTGTAGAGGAGCACAACAAATATCCCGCTTACCTTGACCAGCGTAGGACCTACTGTACTGCAATCCCCCCTCTCTTTAATGATCCCAGCACCAACAGACACAACATCCACCAACGATCTGTTCACCATGAGCTCCGACATCACATTCTACGACATCGCCTCAGCTCCACCATTACGAACCTTCGCTGCGAACCCATGGAAGATTCGCCTCGCTCTCAACTACAAAGGCTTGCCCTACCACACGAAATGGATCGACATGCCCGACATCAGCTCTGTGCGAGAAGAACTAGGCGTGCCAGCCAACCGCACACTTCCCGACGGCAAGCCATTCCACACATTACCAGTCATTGCCGATTCAGGTAAAGTCCTGGGCGACTCCTTTGAAATCGCCCTATACCTCGACGAGGCGTATCCAGAGACCCCTAGACTCTTCCGCCCTTTTGCCACCGGCCTGACGGCAGCTCTGAATGCTCACATAGACGGCGTTTTCACCAAGTATGCCATTCTGTGCACGCAAATGCCGTTCGATCCCCGCGTCCAGGAAGCCGTGGGAGCGATGTTTGCGAGCAGAATGGGCGGACTGAAAGTCGAGACTCTCCAACTCACTGCCGAGCAGCAGGAGGAGAAGATGGTCGAGTTCGAAGCTTCGCTCGGTGAGCTCGCTAAGGCCTATCGTCACACAGGTGGCACGACGGATTACTTCTGGAGAGCTGGAGGGACGGAGAAGACGCAGAGCCAGAAAGCGCCTGCGGGTCGTGAGGGTGCAGAAGCCAGTCCCTTCTTGGATGGTGATGAGCCTGTATATGCCGATTTCATCATTGGTGCGTGGTTGAGGATGTTCGAGGCTGCTATGAAGCCGGGGGATTTCCAGCGTGTCAGGTCGTGGCAGAACGGTCTATGGGGGAGGGTGGCTGATGCGCTTGGGAAGTGGAGTGAGATCAAGTAAGCGAGTCAAGCAGAAGATGTCCCTAGCATGCAGTGAATATGTCTGCGTTAGATAAGCTATGGCGCAATATCAGACGAGTCAGCGTGAAAGATATGCCAATGATCAGTGACACGCCTAGTCGCCGCAAACATAGAGCCATTGGCGTATTGAAACCATTCGACATTAGGTCCGGTCTGAAGCTTTCACACAAGATTTGATTTGATTGGATCGCATGCATCTCATATTGTCTATACGTTGCTAATACCTAACATCGAACATGTACTGGTAAATGTTATGGGAAACATTGATGCCTTTCATCGGACTTTAGCGAAATCCGCCAGCTTCGCTCGCTGCGTCATCTCACCTCCACGTCCAAACGGTCGTACAGTCGAGCTTCCCCCAAAGACAACAATTGCAGATAAACGCTCCCACCAATATCATGCCCACCACACAACGGGAGCAGCATGGCTTCCAAACACAAATACCAATACTCGGACGATGAAGGAGAAGTGGATCGACCAGGCCTGATAGGTCTGCTAAAAGTACATCCACCCATATCTCCAAAACAAAACATCCACACGATCACACACAGAAGACTAATCAACTCTTGCAACTTAGAACCTCGCCCTCAAACCCTTCCGCATAGTCCTCTCCAAACCCGCTCTACGCGCCTACCTCACCACATTCCTCATAATCAGCACGGCCACCCTGCTCTTCGCAACCGCCGTCACGGCCTATACCCTCTTCTACTGGAGCTACATACCTCGCATCGGCTTCGCAAAAGACATCCACCTACAATGGGACGACCTACATCTGCCACATGGAGCGGGCGATACTGCCAGCAGGAATGCCATCACCTCAACCAATCCCTTCCCCCACGGCACAGTCGACCTGCAAGGCGACCTAATCAGCGCACAACCCTACGACATCAAACTCGAGCTCTCCCTCCCACGCACACGCGCCAATCGCGACGTGGGGAATTTCATGCTCGACGTCTCCCTCCTCACCGGCGCCTCACCCCTCTCCAAAGCCCGCACCAACCTCCTGACAACCGTCAAAGAAGGCCTCACAGCGCCCACGCCAGGCTCAGACGATCACATACTCGCGCGCTCCCGCCGCCCTGCGATACTGCACTACCGCTCCCTGCCCCTCGAGCTCGCGCACCAAATGGTGCACCTCCCCTGGTACCTCCTCGGGCTTTCGTCTGAGACCGAAACGCTCAGCGTACCCGTTTTCGAACGCACCGAGTTCCCTCGCGGCACCGGCGCGCCGGAAGCTCTGCATCTAGAAGTCCAGAGCACGCAGCGCATGCAGATTTACACGGCGCGAGCGGTTTTCCGCGCGCGGTTTGCGGGGTTGAGGTGGGTTATGTACAATCATAGGATTCTCAGCGGGGTGGTGTTTGTGGGAGTTTTCTGGAGCGTGGAGATGGTTTTTGCGGGTTTGGCGTGGGTTCTTCTGGGGGCTTATTTGGGCGGTGGTGGTAGGCCAGGGATGGTTAGGATTAAGCAGGAAGAAGAGGAGGATGGTGAGGGTAGTGAAGAGGAGGACGAGGAGGAGAATGCCTTCCTCTCGGATACGGAGAGGACGTTCCCTACCTTGTCTGGCCAGCAGCCGCTGAGGTTTAGATCGCCGGATAGCACGGTTGTGAAGGAAGAGAAGGTGGATGATGATGGGACTGTGGAGGTCAGGCTGGAGGACGTGCCGGCTGCGACTACGGCGCTGGAAGCGGACGATGAGGACGATGAGGGGCGAGGGGATTATTTCATGGATTCGGGCATTGGAACTAGTATGGAGAGTGGGAGTGGAAGTAGGCCGGGGAGTGTGAGGAAGCGGAGGGGGAGGAGTAGTTTTAGAGAGGGAGAGTGAGAAGGGAGACCGCGTGATGTCTTCCTCACTTGCGTCTTGTAGGTGGGCCGATGAAAGAGGATGAAATAATGGCCATTTATCCCAGCCTTTTCGCAAAGATAATATCTACCTCCTATCACTATTTCCACCGATTTCTGGACACTAAAAGCCGTGTCAATCCACACATTCTCGCATCACGAAGGTAGGATCTGGCGTGAGAGTCAGTAGATCGTTTTCCTCATGCTCATTTCTCGATCTTGTCTCTGAAGGGCACGCGCGTTATGTTTAATATCGCCATCCGAAGGCGGAAGTGATGCGATCTCAGATCCTGGCTGCTCATTGGCTGGCTTTGAGCGCACGCTAGTAAATTGTCAGTTTTTGCTGCGAGGTTTTCTCCCTCGAGACGCGCGGAATGCCTAATTGGGAAGGCCCGACAGCGGTATATTATCTAGCTAAGTAGATACCTACATGTATGGTATAGTGAATTCTTCAGGTCTTCAGGCCTTCGACAGGCGATGATGGCTCGCTCTTCATACTATCCTACAAATTTACCGAGCCTTGTTCGTTTTTGATGGCGGTACGGTGGCTAAGAAACCACACTCCTCTGCTTTCCTCCCTTCACCACTTCCACCATCACCTCACTCACACTCCCATCCTCACCTAAAGATTCCCCAACTCCTGCCCCGCCCTCGCCAACGTCTCCCAAACACGTCCGGGCAATTTATACCTGATCAGCCCGGCGAACACCATGACATCCTTGGCGGTGCTCTTGCAGTGTGCGATGACGTTCTGCTGGGCCGGCGTGTCAAATTCCGCTCCCTTCAGGCGCGCGTGCTCGTTGGCCAGCGCCATCACGGCCCAGATCATGATGTGGCCGATCGTCCGCGCCACGACGGACTGCATGCAGTTGAAGGCTTGCGCTTTGGCGCGGATGGCTGTCATGTTGCCTGCGGTGTCGGTGGGGAGGACCTTGGCGCGCTCGATGCACTGTGGTGAGGGATTTGTTAGTGAGTGGTCTTCTGGAGGGTGGTTTTGCTCGGTGGGGAAGGGGAAACTTACGTCGACAGCGACAGGCCATTGTCCGCTCTCAAGCGCGCGACGGGCGTCCGCGAGGTGCAGCAGAATCTCCCTGTTGCCGGCGGTGGTTTCGTTGAGTTTGCCGTAGTACATGGCGTGGGAGTTGTAGAGGTTGCGAAAATTGCGGGAGAGGTCGACAGGGTCGTCGACTGCAGTCAGGCTGAGACTGCCCTGCAGCTCGCGGGGGACTTGCTCGCCCTCGCGCTGGCGGGGCTTGAGCGGCGTGAGGCGTTGAGGTTCGTCGCCCAGCTCGGTGGCGAGGGAGAGGGAGACGGCTTCGTTGATGATTTGCACGACCTTGTCGTAGTCGCCTGCGAGGTGGAAGAGGAGCGCCGAGTCGGTTGTGCGGCTTTGGTCTTCGGCTGTGCGAGCTGCCACCAGAGTGATGTGGCGCAAGAACTCGATCTCGTTCTCGATACCAATGAGCTGCAGGCGCTGCTCGATGGAGCCCTTGATGCGCTGGCCGTCGGCGCGGATATCGCCGAGTAGAGCAGCAAACTCACGTGTCTCGAGGACCAGCTCGGTGAGAGCCTGGTGGCACAGCTCGCGCTGAGCCTTGCCGAGTTGGCCGTCGAGGTCGGCGTTGAGACAGATGAGAGCCAGGTAGTCGACCGCAGCGGCGGGATCAGCAGTGCGGAAGTCGCGGGTGTAGAGACCAACCATGCTGCCGAAAGCGATCTGTGGCTGTTGGCGTGTGGTGTAAGTGAGCAGGTCGTCGCTGCTGTTGATGTCGCTCACTCTGAGCAGGCCGTAGTAGTCTAGGGCAATAGCGAAGTGAGCCGCAGACATGTAGTTCGTTGGGTACAAATCGGCGATGGCCTTCTCGAAGAGACCGGCGAGAGTTTGCATGAAGAAGAAAGTGGTGGGTGCGTTGGGCAAATCGCTGCCAGGACCGAAGTAGCGATCGCCAATATCCTTGATGGACGAACGCAGCTCGTCAAGGCCATATGCCTCGTGCGCGAATTCGTCGACGCGGTTGTACTCGCGCGCAAGGGCAAATTGCAGCCAGAGCCAATCCATCATGTCGCTATTGACGCCCTCGAAGTTGCGTCTGTTCAAATCGCAACGACCGACAATCTTGTACACCATCATGCGATAAGGATCGATCGTGTCCTCCGGTGCCATGCGCACCCTCTGAGCGTAGTCGTTGTTGATCTCACCCTGCAATTGCGGTGGCAAGCGACGGTCGGAAGAGCCGGCGTAAGCGCGGAAGTAAGAGATGAATCTGCGGTCGATGTTGCGGAAAGCATTGTTGTTCTCCTCGACGTATGCGAGGGCGTCCTCGACAAGACCGCAGCGCAAGAGGTAGAACAGCAGGACCCAGCAGTAATCGTCGTTGACCTTTTGCAAGATTTCGAGATCGGGGCCGAGCTCGCGGCGCACGGCTCTGACGCGAGCGAAACCCTTGACCTTCGCAAGTGAAGTCGGCACTCCTCCGACGTTGGCCTCCCGTGGATTCTTCAGCACAGTGGCCTCGACCTGCTCGAAGTAAGATTTCTCCAAGAAGGCGCGGGAACCGGTAATGATGCGCTTGCGAATGTTGCTCGGGCCCTTGGCGTTGGGAGCTTCATCCAAGTAGTCACGAGCGTACTGGCGTGGTCTGATGGCTCCGGGGTCAGCCAAGCTGTCCTTGGAAGGATCCTCGCCGGTGATCTTGGCAAGCGCCTTGTAAGCGTTGATGAGCATCGTGTTGTCTTCGCCGGACGGGTCGGCCTCGACTTCGGCGAGTTTGTCAAGAATCGGGTATGCTTTCTCTTGCAGGCGGGCGATGTTGAGCTCTTTGACACGCTCAGAATACTTGGTCTGCTTGAGGCGCAGGACGCGGTCTTCAGGTACGACGCGCATGCCGTCAGTTGGGAGCTTCTCTTGAACATCGGCAAACTGGCTTTGGCGAGCGTTCTTGAGACCTGGCGTGCCAATGACTGAGCGAGCGAGGCCAGGAACGCCAAAAGACTTTCCAGCAGTGGAGGCTCCCAGCTTGCTCCTTCTGCTCGTACGTCCAAAAGCACCGGTCTCCGGCGGACCGAACGAGTCACGCACGCTGGTATCAAGGCCCTGAGGCTTCTTCAAGCCGAAGTGCTCGTAGATGCGCTGGTGCTGAGCCGCCCAATCGACACCGTTCAGCTTCTCGTCGATCATCTTGTTGAAGTCGTCCTGAGCTTTCTGCACACGGCTGTCGACCATAGCCTGGAAATCATCGTGGTGTCTGCGTGCGAGATCGAATTTGACACCAGTGACAGCATCAGCGACCTGCTCTGGCGCCGTGCCTTGAGGGATAGCCTCCTCGGCCAGTCTTTCCAGATCGCGCAGGGCATTGCCGGTGTTGACGCCAGATGCAGAGAGCAAGTAGTGGGCTCTCGCATCGCCGCCGCGCGAAAGACCCGCAGACGGACCACCTTGTCCCATATTCCTGACCTTGCGAGAGATATCCGCCAACCCAAGTTCGAGCGCGGGAAGCTCACCAAACGGCGTGATGCGCTCCTCAGTCTGCCTCTTCCTGCCGCGCTCGAGCAGCTGATCAAAGTACGCGGGGTTCGCAGGCGCCGCTTCGGCAGTCATCGCCTGCTGGTTCTGATTCTGGTTGTTTTGCTGCGCAGTGTTGTTGGCCGCATTAAGTCCTCCAAACAAGCTCTTCCCGGCATCCTGGCCCTGCCCTCCACCGAACAAGCTCGATCCTCCCGCGGCAGGTTGCGAAGCCGCCGGCTGCGCTGTCGATGCGCCGAAAAGGCTGCCTCCGCCACCAGTCGCAGGTTTCGCCGCCGCTCCACCGCCAAACAGGCTGCTGCCGGTACCCACATTCGCAGCGGGCTGAGCGGTGGCTGCAGCGCCGCCACCGAACAGGCTTGGAGTCGCAGGTTTGGGGGCAGCAGCCGCAGCGCCACCTCCAAAGAGACCTCCTCCAGTGCCAGACGCTGCAGGTTGTGATGTTCCGCCCAGTGCGCCGCCGAACAAAGAGCCAGTCCCTCCTGCACTCGATGCCGCAGGTGTTGCAGAAGTCGCCGCGCCGCCTCCAAAGAGACCGCCTCCTGATTGTGCAGCAGCCGCAGGTTTGTTCTGGCCGAAAAGACTTGTGCTAGAGTTTTGTTGATTGTTGTTGTTATTCGTCGACGCGCCGCCGCCAAAAAGGCTCGAGCCAGCATTAGTGCCGAACATGGTCGTAGGAAGTGAGAAGTTGAACTGGAAAGGAACCTTTTCTTCCTGTTTCGCAGTCTTCTGCAATCCCAATGGACGGTGTTGTCGTTGCCGTAATTCCTCAAGCGGCTTAGTATTATCGTAACCAAGCTCTTTCAACTCCTTGAACAATTTGCTCCGCGCCTGATCTTCCTGTTTCTTCACAAGTCGCAATTTTTTCCTTCCCCAAAGCCAGAGATCCCAGACCGATTTTCCAACCCAGCCGAGGTGTTTTGCGCGCGTCCACAGAACGTTGCACGACTCGTAGGCGGGCGGGTGCGAGTATTTGATGAGTTTAACGGACGAGCTCAGGTCCCGCTCGCGTTCGGGCTCGGGGTCGCGCTTGAGCGTTTCGGAGGCTGCGCGCTTGCGGGAGGACGGCGCTAGTGGCTGCTTGACCTGGTCGTTCACTTCATCTGCGTTGTTGTCTTCACCTGTCTTTTGAAAGTGAAGGTCCACCGCCTGCGACGGACCGAAAAGTGAATCCATGCGATCGCGAAAAATTGACTGAAAATTCCGATATCACGTGCAATGAATGGTATAGGGACCAGCCCGGGAGATGTTGCGATGAATGCTGCGAATGGGGAGAACGAGATGCGATAGATGATTAATAGCGTGAGATTGGATGCAACTGAAAGTCGTTGAGATGATGGTTGAGTATGTACATATCTATGACATTGCTATTGTGTTTGGCCTTATTGTTCGAGTTGGTCTCAATAGCGTTTCATGTTCGACCGTCTTCCTATTGTCCAGATGGATGACCCAATGGAGAAGCAAGAGCAAGTAAATCTCGAGCTAAGCCCACTACAGACATAGATTGATTTAAACATCCTTGAAGAAGCTTCGATACTAGGTCATGAACTTGGTCTTCAATTATGATAAAGCTGGACACTCCTTCATGAGGCAATCCCTGTTTTTGGCAGGTTATCTCTGAGAACACCTCATGGCCGTCGATGCGCCCACTCCGATCTTACCAACTGGTGCTGTCCACATAGCTCAATGAGATGTAGGAGACTTGTACGGGATCATCGATAACAACCACATCACCCACAGTATCAAATCAACTATGAGACAAAACGTGAAGCGCACAAATCATGGCCGACGGAACATATCAATTTCGCACCTCATTACCCAAACACACTATCTACTCTTCCACTCTTCTCACTCCGCACTTGCAATCTGCCCACAAGCTCCTCCAAGATAGAATAGCAAAAAAAGCGTCAAGGCCAATGTTTGGGGTTTTCATAAGGAAAAGAAAATCCGCGTGCGCACCCAACGATAGATAGTCCCTTCCCCCTTCTTTACCTTCTCAGCCATGATCACTCAAACCAGTGAGAGATCAAGCTCTTCCGAGAAGACAAGATTGAAAGGAAGAGATCGATCGATCGATACAGGTCTCGCATGCCTTCGCTTCGCCCACGAAAATCAATCGGCCTGCTTTCTTTTCTTCGGTTCATTCGCGATAAATAGAAAAAAGCAAAAGCCGATCAGGCAGCGGTAGATAGGGGTCTCAGTCTGGAGTATGGAGAATGGTAAAACAAATCAATCGTACATTTGGCGCAAAATCCGAAAAAAGGAGATTGGTTGTATGCGCGAAGGCAGTCGCGGCGGGGCTGGGTGGTGGTGCCTTTTGCTGGGTTTCGTTCCTGGCACTGGCCTTCCGAAAAGGAAAGACGTGCGCAGAAAATACTTGCCAGCAAGAAAGCGGGACGACACGAGAACTTCTGCTGCTTGGTACTCGCTCGTCGCTCGAAGAGATTCGGACAGAAAAAACACACACATAGGTCTGCTGACGCTGCGAGCTCGACCCGAGACAGTTTGGTGTAAGGAAAGATAGCGTGTTGCTGAGGAGAGTTGCGAGAAGCCCTAACGCCGGAAAGAGGAGAGAGAGCCGCTTGGTCGACTCGAAAAGCAGTTTGGGAAATGTTTCCTGGCAGTCTGGATGGGAGTGTAAGTGTGTCAAGGTGTACAGGTCAGCTGGCCGGGGATGGAGGTTTGGTGTTCTGTGCTGATGTCTTGGAGGCCGTGAGCTGTGTTGATCTGATTTGGTGGTGTGAATCACTTGTTGAGGCTCGGGGAGCGGACGCTGCTGTAGGTCATGGATGTTAGTGCGTGTAATCTGGAGGAAGGCAAAAATACGGAGCGACAAGAAGACCACATCAAGAGTAAACACGCAAAGCAACACAAACATGATCCACGAAAACGTCAACAAACAACAGTAAGAGAAGGCTCGACTTGCCCGATCTCCGAGATGTCATCAATGTGATTACACATGGCCACGAACAGGTCAAAGAAGAACTGCGTGCTGCCCTTCTCCATCTCCATCTGCATCGTGCCGCTGCGCTTGAAGGTCTTGCGGCTACGGATGACAAGTGCTAGATAGTGGGCTCTGAGGCGTGAGTCGCTGGGCGGCGTGTTCGCGTACGCAAAGCGTGCACTGCGCAAGATAGTTGCCACGTCAATGCCGGTCTGCAAGCCTTGCTTGCGAAGAGCGAGGCGTTGCAAGTCGGGCAAGCCGAAGCCGAGCGCCGTGCAGTAGATGGCTGTGTCCCGAAGGATGAAGTCACCCACGCCGTGGTGGTAGGTTGTCGCAGACTCATTGAAGCCGACGAACTTCTTGGGATCGTCCGGCTGCTCCGAACGGGGGGTCATTATCGGGTCTTGCGTGTCCTCGAGCGACCACGTGTTGCGTTTCCTGTCGTGCAGGAGACGCGGGAAGTAGTCGCCCTTGTAAAGGTACTCGAGGACAGCGCTGAAGACCTCTGGCTCCTCATCTGGCAGATGAATGCGACGTTGGCCGGGGGTGGAGAAGAACTGGTCGCGGCAAGCCGTGGCGAACCACGGCGAGCGCGACAGCACATCTTCGTGGGCGGCGAACAAACGCTGGTCCTTGCCGACAACGATCGTGACGATGGCGCTGTTCAGCTTGGGCGAGGCGCCTCCGATCGACGGAGACGTCTCAGGCGTAGTCGCCTCGTTCAAGGCCTCGCGCATCCTCTGCTTGGCGTCGTCGCGAAACGAGCGTTTCGAAACCTTCCTCGCCTTGCCCGCGCGATCCTTGGTCGCGCCGAAAGATCGTTTGAACATGTTGAGGGTGGTCGTGAACGCTTGGACGCCGCAAACGAGTGAGGAGATTGTCGCGGTTTGAAAAGAGTGTGGTGGTGGGAGATTCGATCGACGCGCGCTACAAGGAAGTCCACCTGTGATGGTAGACTTGGATCTTGACTGCAGCGGTGACGAGAGAACCGGTACATGAAGGGCGGGTGGGCATGGCTGGTATATATAGAGGCGCGTACCCCTGCACTTCTGCCTGCGGCCAAGGTGTTGTCAGCGCCCAAAAGTGGCCTGGCTCTATCACGCTCTCACGTGCGCGCCCAATCATGTTGGTGCATGTAGCTAAGGCGATACTGTTCGCTAAGCACAGCGGGGGCGTTGCTAGGCGCGGGACGGCGGTGATGCATGCATTGGATGTAAATAGACCAGGCAGATCTTGAGGAGGTGGCCATTGTTAATTGCTATCTTTGATGGCACGTGAGAGTCATGTAAGTGAACGACAATACATGTATAGAATAAACGAAGACAAGAAGGTGACATCAGCTCTCCACTTATTTTACACCCAATGATCGACAGCAGGCTGATGTAAGTGAAGCGGAGAATTGCCCTGACCCTGATGGATGGACTGGACTATTATGGAGCGTCAGCCTAAGGAAGGGAAGCAGTTACCTAAGGCATGACTGCATGTGCAGGCGCTTGTCAGCCATATATCATCATCGTTTGAACTGTTTCAACCACCAATTTTCCTCTCGCTCACACTCCACTTTGCTGCTTCCAAGTCAATATTTGCGATCTGCCTTTCCAGCGGGCGTTTCTTCTCTCGCCGAGACATACAACATATTGCGACTTTCGCTCCGGCGCAAGTTCACTCAGATCAATGATCATGGCCACCAACAAGCGTATCATGAAGGTGAGTCGTGCCTGCAAACGCGCCATGCGAGATATTCTGCTAACGTACTTCCCAGGAGTTGGGCGACATCAACGGCCAGCCGCCCACAGGATGCACCATCAACTTGCTCAACGAGGACGACATCAACAACTGGGAGGTGACGATGCAAGGGCCGCCCGATTCGGTCTATGAGGTTCGTCTGCCAGCAGTCTTTCTTTTCCAACCCAATCACTCAGACAACATGATTCCACAGGGCGGCAACTTCAAGATCCTCGTCGCTCTCCCTAAAGACTACCCCTTCAAGCCTCCTGGCGTCAGCTTCAAGACCAAGATCTACCACCCGAACGTCTCCAACGATGACCGCGGCGCCATGTGCCTGGGCATGCTCCGCCCGGACGAGTGGAAGCCACCAAACAAGATCAAGGACGTCCTGGCGCTCGTGAGGACTGTCCTCGCCGCGCCGCAGCCGGATGATGCTGTTGAGACTGGGATCGCGGAGCAGTTCAAGAACGACAGGAGTGCGTTTGACAAGAATGCTAGGGACTGGGTGGAGAGATATGCCAAGTGAAAATATCAGAGCAGCTTGAGGGTGTAGGGTGGTTGAGAGGATACTTGAGAGAGGTTTCTTCTTGGCGGACTGGCGTTCACAGAGCGCTTAGATGAGGGCTACACCAGGACCGTCGGAGGCTAAGGGCACGACATGGGATGCATGAGAATTTTCTACGAAGCGACGTGCGTCCGCTAGACGGCAGGACAGCATGATTGATTGCTTCGAGGCATGGACTTGCCACATGCATAACCTTCACACATGGCGAAGAGGCACAGGCGTTTTTTAGGCGTTTACTAGAAGTATTGCAGACAAGCTCTGTAACTGGCTTCAGGGCTACTGCTACCGGCGCCGAAGGCACTAGTTCTATAATTGAAACACAGAAGAAAGAATCCATGCACGCGCCTCTGTCATGTTCCTGGTATCTGGTGTCTGGGAGAACGGGGGTATTTTCTTTTTGGGTCGCGTGGGATCGCCTCGCATTTCCTGGTCACTGCGTCATCCTGCCGAGCCGGTGTTTCTGCTGAGACAAACGAAGGCGTCGGCACGCGATTCTCCCGTCGCTAGTCTGTCGCTCTAGAAGTCTGGAAATTCAACCCATCATCATCGTCACCAGCATCAGCGGAACGGCTGTCAGTCTCAGACCGCGGCCAGCCCTGACAAACGCTCGTGCATGCAATTACACTTCAACGGCCGGCTGGAGCTCACATGTGCTGCCAATCTCCTTCTCAGTAGTACCTCTCTTTTCGTGATGAAGTTTGTGTTTTTTTTTTTCATACCTGATTGCTCGATGAGAAGAGCTTGATTCTTTTTGGTGAAGGAAAGTGAGAGGAGAAGTCCATCATCAGTTGTTCATCTCATCGTCATTCACCTTCCAGCCCTAGCAGCCTTCCGAAAGCCCTCTCGCTTCCAATCCGGGGAGCACGACCAACCGAATCCCACGGAAGCATAACCAACAACCCGCAGACGAGAAGCGAATATGATATTCAAAAATACACCCATCCACCACACCAATGCCACTGCTTTCGCGGTAGCAAATGATCCTCCCGGTGCAACACGGCATTCACAGCGATGACGAGGCCGCGGGACCGTTCTGTTGATCCACCTATATCTGCAAACCCTGCAGTAGCAGCATCACTGCCCGCCCATCCACCAACGCTCCACGCATGCTGCGGCAGACCACTGGCACAGGCCCAGAGGACGAGCGTAGCAGCAGCAGCACATCCGTCGCCGAGGCCCTGCACCAGGCCATGAACACTCCTCACTCGCCCTTTGTCGAGTCTCCCGCCGACCTGCCTAGCCCGGAACCTCACCTGCCGCTGCGAAAGGCCTCCGCCCACCGGTTGCAGCAGCGGCAGAACTCACGCAGAAGAAGCGCCCAACGGCCGCTCATAACCCCGACTTCCCACGGCTTCAACCCCTCGCCCGTCGAGCCTCTCCCTCACATCGACAACGTCTCCGCCAGCTCGGAGCATGCCTTTGCGGGGAGAGATGAGCGCGGGAAAAGGCCCTTTCGAATGCCGCCCGGCGTGCAGGCCATGCGGGACGAGCCCGATATGAGGATGCAACACTCAGAGCCGCCGAGCTCGAGCAGCACCATTCACGAGAATGAGAGGCCGCCTTCCTCGCCCGTCGTCCCGCCTCCGCCATCTCCGAGCATCTCTACGAAATTGAAAAAGCTGCGGAGTCCAAAGTCTTTGGGAGAAGGATTGCGAGGTTTGAAATACAGAGTGACGAGTGGGAATTCTACGAGCACGCGGAATGGCAGGGATACGCCGGAGTCTATCAGTGCGATCAGGCCTGGGTTTGTGGAAGACGAGACTAGGCAGTCTTCGAGGTCGGCTTTGACGAGCCATTCGAGCTTTGCGAATACGGACAGCATGCACACGACAGATCGGAGCAGCCAGGCCACAGGCCACAGCTCGCACAGCGAGTTTGTCAAC
Organism: Cladosporium sp. IMV 00045; assembly: GCA_001931905.2. Taxonomy (NCBI): domain Eukaryota; kingdom Fungi; phylum Ascomycota; class Dothideomycetes; order Cladosporiales; family Cladosporiaceae; genus Cladosporium; species Cladosporium sp. IMV 00045. The sequence goes on along the minus strand of MSJI02000904.1, from coordinate 6,856 downwards.
GTTTATCCGCATTGGCCGGAGACGGAGCAAGGGAAGGAGAGTTTCGATGTCGATGACATGATCGGGTTGTACGAGGATGGCTTTGACAGCGTCAAAGGTAGCATGGATGTACCGCCGGGAAGCATGGACGTGCCGAAGAGAAGTATGGACGCGCCGAGCAAGAGGTCTTTTCATGAATACAGGCCTTCGTCTGCTCAGTCGCATCGTCCCGTGTCGACAGATAAGCGTCCACAATATATGCATCGAAGGAGCCAGAGTGCAAGTCTGTTGACCAGGATCAAACCATCGATCGAAGACACTTTTGCGCCTCCGCCACCACCCACGGACGATTTGCATCGAACATCAACACAGATAATGAGCGGACAGGGCTTCCGTGACAGCGCAGACAGCCGAAAAGTTCGAACCGCAAACTCTCCCCGACCAGAGCCGGTTCCTCGTGATCGGTACGGCTTCAAGAAAGTCTCACATCACGTCAGTCTACAGCAATACGACGCTTGGGACCGGCAATACAGCGAGCACCTCGAGCGGCGACGGAAGAAGTGGCACGCTCTTATGAAATCCTACGGCCTCAGCACCGAGAATCCCATCCGCTTCCCACCCAAAAGCGACAAAGTCAAGCGCTACGTCCGCAAAGGCGTTCCGCCCGAGTGGCGCGGAGCGGCCTGGTGGTGGTACGCAGGTGGGCCTGGGTTCGTAGCAAAGCACCCAGACATGTACCGCCGGCTGCTGGAAGAGGTGCAAGCCGGCAAGCTCAGCGCCAACGACCGCGAGCACATCGAGCGCGACCTGAACCGCACCTTCCCCGACAACGCGCACTTCAAACCCGACCCGACGACCGTCCCCGAAGCTCACAACGGGCTCAACGGCAATCCAGCGCGCAAGTCCACCGACTCCGAAGTCCCCGTGGTGCGCGCCCTGCGCCGCGTCCTGCAAGCCTTCGCCGTCCACAACCCCTCCATCGGCTACTGCCAGTCGCTCAATTTCATCGCCGGCCTCCTCCTCCTCTTCCTCAACCAGAACGAAGAACAAGCCTTCGTCCTCCTCACCATGATCACCACCACCCACCTCCCCGGCACCCACGGCGTCACGCTCGAAGGCGCCAACATCGACATCGCCGTGCTCATGTCCTGCATCAAAGACGCCCTCCCCGCCGTCTGGGCCAAACTCGACGACCAAGGCGCAGGAGGCGGCGCCCTCGCCGCAGACGATACGGCGCAGGCCCTCCGCTTGCCGACCGTCAGCCTCGCCACGACCGCCTGGTTCATGTCCCTTTTTGTGGGAACGCTGCCGATCGAATCCGTGCTGCGCGTCTGGGACTGCCTTTTCTTCGAGGGCAGCAAGACGCTCTTCCGCGTCGCGCTGGGGATTTTCAAGTCGGCCGAACGCCAGATTTTGCCGGTGGGCGATCCCATGGAGGTTTTCCAGGTGGTGCAGACGAGTCCGCGCGGGATGTTGGATGTCAATGCGCTGTTGGAGGTTTGTTTCCGGCGGAGGGGCGGGTTTGCGAATGTTAGTCAGGAGATGGTGGAGAGGAGGAGGGAGGAGAGGAGGGCGCAGGTTAAATTGGCGTGGTGCAGAGGCGGACGGGGTTGGGGTTGACGAAGTTGAAGGGGAAGTTGAGGAGGGGGACGGCGAAGGTTTGAGTGAGATTTTAGAGATGTTGTGGTTTCCGGGGCTGAGGGCGTCTGGTTTTTTCTTTCTTTTCTTTTTTTTTCTTCGTTTTGTCTTTGTCTCTTTTTTGTTTGTTTTGTGGTGTATATCCATCCGGGGTCTCTTTTATGTATTTTTATGTACCCCTGCTGGGAGAAAAAGGCAGTTGAACAGAATATGCCAATATCTATACAAAAGAATCAGTATAAATGTATTGTCTTCATTCTTAAGGTCTTCTTCTTCTTCTATGGGCTCTACATATATACATTAAATTACCTAATCCCTGATATTTCCCGCGACTTTCAATGCACATTCTCACAACGCGGGCTTGGGATTCATGACCCCCTCCCCCTGCCACCCCAACAGTCTCCTCCTCTTCGCCTCCCTCACCAACCTCACCACTTCCTCAAACTCCAACCCCTCACTCAACCCTGCACATCAACACCCACCTCCCTCCCCGTCTTGGCTTCCACCCAAGTCCCCTTCGTCTGCACCTCCTCCCCATCAACAGCCTTTCTGCAAAACTCCCCCCACCCCCTCACACACCGCCCACTCACTTCCAGCCCCGGCAACAGCATCGCGAAGCAATGCGGCATGGCCTCGTACTCCTCAAAAACCACTCTCACCCCCTGCGCGCCGCCCTCGCCGCGACGACTTTAATCTCATCCGTCAGCGTCTCCTGGCCCGTGTTGAAGTACAGTGGCGGCGCACCGCTCCAATCCCGCGCCAGCACGGGCGAGACGAGAGGGTGGTCGAGCAGGTGCAGAGAGCAGAAGAGGTCGCCTCTGGGTGGGCTGGCGGGCCAGATGGAATCTGCTGGGAAGCGTGTGGTGGCGTCGCTGTCGTGTTGCGGGGGCGGGAGGTAGTCGTAGTGCGCGTTGGTGGTGATGCTGGGGAGGGCGCGCGAGATGTCGAACCAGCCTGCTGCGGCTGTGGCGGCGGCGGGGAGGGGACAGGGGACGCGGGCGCCGTGGAAGAGGAGCGTGGGGGAGGGGTTTTGGCGGTGCAGTTGGAGGAGGAGTTGGAGGAGGGCGAAGGAGAGGTTGCCGCCTGCGCTGTCGCCTGCGAAGACGATTTTGGAGGCTGGGATGGGTTCGTGCAGGGAGCCTGGGGGTGGGTGGAGGAGGGAGAGGTAGACCATTAGCGCGTCGAGGAGTTGGGCGGGGAAGGCTGCTTGGGGCGCTAGGCGGTAGCGGACGCTGCAGACGCGGCCGTGGGCTTCTTTCGCGAGCCGGGAGGTGATGGCGCGGTGCGTGGAGGGGTCGCAGAGGTAGTAGGCGCCGCCGTGGAAGTATAGGATGGTGGTGTCGGAGGTGCGCGTTGGTTCGGCCATGAGGAGGCGGTATTTCTCCTCCTCGCTCACGGAGGGTAGGGGGTCGTTTTTGTCTGCTTCGGGGCGGAAGCCGGTCCATTCGACTTGCATGTCGGTGAGGTTGGGGCGGACGTATTCGACTTTGACTTTGGCCATGGTGTCGATTGCGTCGAAGACGGCGTGCCGGATGTCTTCTTCCACTCGGTGGGGGCTTTGATCGTCGCCTTCGCCACCCAGGTCTTGCCTTTGATGCCGGGGTCTTTGAGCGTTGTGGCCTGGACTTTGCCCACGGGTGTGGGCTTGTTGGCGCCGCTGGTCATGATGGAGCGTAGGACTTGTACGGTCAGAGCGGTGCGAAGGTCCCATTTTGCGCTCGTCTGGGTCATGCCGAGGGTGTGCCAGAGAGTCGTGTTTGCCAGCGAGGGGAGCTGCGGCGCGAGGAGTTTGATTATTCCTCCGTCCATGGTTGTTGTGTTACGATAGTGCGATTTATGTTTATTCTTCTATGCCGCAATGTCGATGTTCGTCCGGAAAATGCGCAGTTGGCCACGCGATGCGCTTGTGTTTGAGATGCTGGAAGTGAAAGTGAAGCAAGGAATCGAGAATACCAGACGATACGCAAGAAAAGATGGTGACCAAGAAAACAAACCTGATCACAGGGAAGATACCCACCCACTACATAAGGATAATCACACGGACACGGCAGACTGATCAGCCGGTAGGTGGGAAGAACTCGAGGCCATGCGGATCGTGAATTGTAGACGTCACACGTTTGCCATGTGTGGTCCCTTTCCATCCCGGCTTCGCGGGTTCGTTGCAGACGGGAGCGGGATATGAGCAGTTAGGGCAGATTCCACTTTATTTATCCAGTACCGAGGCACAAGTGTCTTTGGTGAGTGAAGTGAAGTGTCGACGTCACCTGTATATCAAATCGCGGGAAGACAGTGGAGCGGTGATTGGGACGGGAGGAATACTGTTCGCAAAAAAAGCAATTTTTCGTTCAATTTTTCCAGTTTGGGTATCAACGCATTGTAACAGACACCCCGACTCTATTCCGCATGAAACAGAACACGCAAACCTCATGCAATGTCGGCAAGTCAACTCGAACGCTCCAAAATAATGCGCAGCATAAGCAGGCATTGCAAACTGTTTTTGGTTTTCTTCTTTCTTTGGGCGGCCGCATTAGAGGCCCTTTGATCGGTCTAGGAACGCCGGAAAGCTTTTGAACCGCCAAAACCAGTAATTATATCCAATAGTAATCAAAAAGTGTGTTCGAATATTGAACAAAGAACGCTTCTTTGCGGATGTGGGCTGGAAGAATCACCTTCGTTCGCCGTTGACCTCTTAGGGCACTTCATCCAAGAAGAACACTTGTCCGCATCGCGGCTGGAGGACAAGCAGTCGAAACGTTTTGCCTTGCATACTACGCGGGCTTGGGCAACTTGTCGACGTTGACGCCTTTGTTGACAGTCTCCTGATCGATGAGCATGTCCTTGTCCGCGTAGAGCAGTTTGTAAGCTTGACGGATGGTAGAGTCGCTGACCTTGGCGACGCCAGAGATCTCTTTCGCGGACTTGGGTTCGTTCATCAGGTGGCCGGCCATGAAAATGGCTGCAGCTGCAGCGGACAGAGGAGAGCGACCAGCCAGACCACCAGTTTCCTTGAGCTTGGACGCAAGGTGAATGGCGATGTTGGTAGTGCGTTGGGACATGTCGAGCAAACTGCAGAAGCGGTTGCACAAATCGCTCGGATCGGCCTGGCTGGAGCCAGTGTATGCTTCTTGGGTAACAACGGTGCCTTGAGAGCACAGGTTTAGTATCAAGTGAATCGATATCAAGGAAACGAAACAACTTACCACCACCAATCATGGCTGTGCCATCGCCGTTGGCTCTCTCCTTGTCCTTCTTTCTGAAGAATTCCTCAAGGTTCTTGAAAATGCGACCGATCTCCTTCTTGCTGACCTTGGTCAAATCTGTGACTTCACGGAACGTACGAGGGACTGAGTTGCGACGGCAAGCGAGGAACAGGCATCCTGCAATCAAAGCTTCCTGCGTTTTGCCCTTGAAATACCCGCTCTCACTTGCGTCTTTGAACATGTGCTTGGTAGTGTCGGACACTGAGTTGGGCAGTTGCCAGCCGTCACAGAGAGCTCCAATCTGCTTGTAGGCTACCAGAAGAGTCTTGTTGGTCTTGTCGGTGTTGGACTTGTTCTGAGCACGGTGCAGATCTTTGCTCCTCATGCCGTCACCAAACGCGATGCCCGTGTTCAGCTGAGCGCCGTTAAGAAGAGCGTTAGGGCCGTCACCGACACGAGATGGGTCGTCATTGCCCTGGTCATCGTTGGAGAAAGTACGCCATTCGGAGCTGACATCGATGTTGCGCTGGGACAGCACCAGGCCACAGCTTGTGCAGATCATGTCACCGCTTGCGTGGTCTTCATAGAGGTCCGGCGGGTCCTCGCGACAATCCGGGCAGATCATCCTCACATTCAAATTTTCGCGCCATTCATCGTCCTCCTTCTTGGCCACAGGGGCCTCTATAACCTGGCCAGGTGAAAGTACCTGCGCCATGCTAGCCAGCGACTTACGGGGAGCGAGTTTTGGTTTCTTGTGGGCGCTCTCGAACCGCTCGGTTGCTCGTCTCTTGATCCCTTTGGAGGTGATGCGTAGTCTGTGGTTTCTCGCAAAAGATCGAACAAAGAGTGGTGAATACGTGGTGGCGGTGTTGGAGAGTGAAGCTGAGTCACGTAAGGCTAGGCTTTCGCCGCGCGCTGGGTGATCGCAACTACAGGATCGGGCAGCGTCAGCCAAACGTCTCCAGGTGACTCGAACGGGCGTGAAAGCACGGGCTTGCCGATGATTGTGCGTCGCCGCTTGTGTGCAAAGGCTTGGGCTTTGTGGCAAACGGTAGGCGGCCTCAAATCATCAAAAGCAAGCACTCACCCTCACGTCGGTTACAAACGCGCAAGGTACAGTCGTCGGATCGGGAGATAGTATTCGAATTCGGTGAGGTAGATATTTGAGGAGTGGCGCTGCGTTGTCCGGCCGTCGAACCAGTGAAGGCGTCCGTGAGAAGGCGGTTCTCGCAGATGTCGGCCGTTAGAGCACGCGGGCGGATCGCCTAGCAGAGACCAACGAGACTGAGCAGATAATCAGTGTCGCCGGTGCAGTCGAAGGAATCGTGGGCGTGTTCTGCGACAAGCAGTGCGGGTGGAGGTGAGGTTGATGGTATGGGAGAGGAGAGAGTGTCGGTGGTGAGTGAATGCGACCGCATGTCAAAGGCTGGCTGGCTGAGGAATGGGGGAGGAGCGGGCGGAAAGTTAGCCGCAGTCCGAGCTTTTGCAGCGAGAGCAACCGCAGCAGCTTCACTACAGCCAACTCGAAGGAGGTCACGTCCATCGCGCCAACATCCACCCCCCACCATACCCGTCAACATGTTCTCCCAGACCGTCATGAGGGCCTCGGTATGCCGCAGTCTACCATTCATCCTCATGCGCGCGCCGTACTGACCTCCGCAGCGCCAATCTCTCGCCAGAGTCGCCCGCCAGCAGACCACCCTGCGCCGCAACTTCGCCGTCTCCGCCGTTGTCAAGGGTACGCCATGAAAAGAGTCTACATCACCGCCATCGCCTCGCAAACTAACACCATACCGCAGCCGACCTGGTCCAGGACATGTACCTGAAGGAGCTGAAGGCCTACAAGGCCCCCGCGGTCAAGGCCAGCGACGCCGAGGGCCACGTCCAGAAGTTCCAGCTTCCCAAGGCTCCCCAATCCCCCGAGGAGGCCGACATTGCGAGCGAGCTGAAGGCCTACGAGAGCCAGGTCCCCGAGGTTGAGGGTCAGTCTGGTGAGGCCGGTGCGGCGCCCGCGGAGCAGGACTGGTTTGAGGAGCCCG